>JAUELO010448707.1:0-13406 GCA_032357855.1 Amphibolips quercusostensackenii | reverse complement strand
TCTGTAAGTGCTTATTTTGAGGAACTTCCGAAAACGCACTTTTCTGAAGGATTAAAAAAACTTAAAAACCGATTGACCAAGTGTATAGAGCTCCAAGGAGATTATGTTGAAAAATAAAAAAAAATTTACCCAAAAAAAATTGTTTTTATACTTTATTTTAAAGACTTATTGAACTACCCTCGTATTATCTATGGCATTTTTAACGGCAGCACATACAATTCAGTACTTTAAATTACTGCACTTTAAACTGCGGTATTTTAAACGGTTACACTTCAAACTGTAGCACTTTTAACTGCAGTACGTTAAGCTACAGAATTGTAAACTGCAGCTCTTTGCTCTATAGCACATGAATCTGCTGCACTTAAAACTACAGCCCTTTAAGCTGTAGCTCTTCTGAATGCAGCGCTAGCATCTACAGCATGGAAAACGGCAGCACTAAAAATACAGCACTTCGAACTACTGCACTTTAAACTTCAGGTTTTGAACCGCAGCGTCTTAAATTATTTCACTTTAAACTTTAATACATGCAACTGTTGTTCTTCAATCTCCAGCACTTTACACTGGAGCATTTTGTACTGTGGCACTCTAAACCGCAACGTGCTGCATTTTTAACCACAGAATGTTAAGCTTTAGCAGATTCAACATAAAAAATTTTAATTATGGCATTCAAAATAACACCAATTTAAATTGCACCACTTTAAAGATTTTGCTCTTTAAACCACAGCACTTTAAATTGCAGTATATTAAACTACAGCACTTTAAAATGCAGCACGCTATCCTGCCGAATTCAAACTGCAGCATTTTAAATTTGAGCACTTGAATCTGCAACGCTTTAAACTAAAATACTTCAAACTGCAGCACTTAAAACTCAAGCACTTCACACTAAAGAATTTTAAACTGCCGCACTTTAATGTAGCAAATAAAACTCAAGAATTTCAAAAAGCAGCACTTAAACCTAAATACTCTGAAGCACAGTACTGTAGACTTTGGTGCTTTAAACTGCAGCATTTTAAACTGCAGCACTTCAAGCAACAGCACTTTTAACTGCAGAACTTTTAACTGTAGCAGTGGAAATTGCAGAAAAAATGATTATTTATCCAACGAAAAGAAATTGTTAATAGATGCTAAGTGTTTGCGCAATTATTGCAAGTTTAGAAAGAAGAAATGCTGCATTAAATTAAATACAAATGCATTTTGTTTAAACAAGTTTGTTGCTATGTTTAACATTTTGCCTTATTTGTATAAATCACGTTTTTAAAAACGACCTTCTCTTTTCTTTGAGTCAAGGACTTGACTATTTAATTTAATTAATACTTCATAAAGACTGTTACTAGCTTTTTCTGAAAAAAATATGTCGCATCTTACAATTACAGAAATATTCACTCTAATTAGAAATCTATTTAATTGTATTAAAGAAATATCTTGCAAGACCTATTCATTACGGTCATTCTTTATATCTGGTAAATCTTGTTCGATTAAAGTTTTTTTCTTAGTGTAATATTGTTATACATGTAATGTAATGTCGTACAATATTTTTTTATTATTATGAATATCAAGTTGACGTGAAGGTATTTTTAACAAAAAAAAATTCTTGACAATAAATGTGCAAAATTGACTTTAGAAGATGTTCGTTAGTGATATTACTTTTACATCCTGTTTAATACGGCTGTCTCAAAATTGACACTACAATTTTCTAAATTATGAGCTAAAAAATTGTGATAAATTAAAAAAATAAAAATTTGTATCAAAGGGTGTGAAACCTTATCAGAATATTTATAATACGATTCTTTATTTTATTTATGTTTTGCAAGTGAGTGATATAATCTGCTGGTGTTGGTAGGCACTCGAAAGCTTATACTGTTTGTTTTTCCGTGTTTCAAGATATATTTTTAACAGTGCGGTAAGCAAAAACAAATTTAGTTCCACGCTTAATCTTTTTATAATTCACATTAGTTGTACATTTTTGTATAGTGTTTTATTTTCCTTAAATGTTTGTATGTGACATTATGCTCATTGTGTTGGCTTATAGCACGGTCGATGGATCTTCGTTATTTTGACCTGGCAAAAAATTGAGACTAGTATTATTTTAGGTTATGTTATCTCGACAAGCGGATAGACTGTATTTTACTTTTAAAATTACCCGCTGGATAAAGCAGCTCATGTTATCCGTGGTTAATGAGAAACCTGCGCCACGCTCCAGATGAATATTTTGCATAAGGAGCTCCAGGTTTTAGCGCTATATCACCCTCTGAAGGTTCATCGTCCTGTGTAATACCTGATCATGTAAAAAAGATACAGTCATCTGTTAATTTAGAGGTTACAAAAATCATTAGTTTATAATTACTAAATTGTTCTAAGTGGTGAGTCTACTAATATTTGTCCAAGTGAATACATTTTTTTTCTTCAAATCTTAACAATTTTTCATTAGTTTAAAAAACTTATATATACTGATTTTTAAAGCGAGGTCTGTTATTATTGCCACTGCTTCCAGTCATTTTAATTGAGCTTACTAATAAATATTCCAGAGATGAATTTTAAAAAAATTTAGAAAGAGGGACGTCATCTTCCGATAATCAGATTTCCCCCTCCAGTTGATGAGCTAAACACTATTACTTGAATCTAGATCTAAGAAAAAGTTGCAGAAAGAATGTACACTTCATGCAGAAATCGCCCTATTTGTCGCTAATTCAATTAGGACAGTGATAAGAATCTCACTAGAACGACTGGATAAGTAATTTCTAGATAGAACCCTTTAAGATATTGTAGTATTTTAGTCTGATTTTGTTAAGTCCTAAGTATGCTGAAAGGATGCGCGAATAGATGCCTAAGCTGCACGTAACAGGATTAAATTAATATTTATTCTACACTCGACCAAAATGGCCATCTTTTGCCCCTGTTCACATATTTCTCGCAAAATGTATTTGCGCGGCAAAAGTAAAATTTGCGGGGCAAAAATAAAATTTGCAGGGCAAAAGTAAAACTTGCAGGGCGCTTTTTAGGGCCAAAAGGTGGCCACGGTCGAAAGTAAAACAAAATACTATATGCAACACGCGACGAAAGAAGATCTTTTCCTCGAGTTGTTAAGGCCCCGCGAGAAGATTTTTTCCTTGTGTGGTTACTGCTAGAGCAAAGTGAGGGTAGTAAACGCGCCCTCTAAAAAAATTTTCTCATTTGGGTAGTAAGCCCACCCGTAAGAACAATCTGCTGCTTTCACCCCTTCTTGCATAATGTACTATTATTTTCATCCGAAGCATCTGAGTACTCAACATTTATTAATACGTTTTTCTACTCAAAATAACACAACCGGAATATTTGTTTTAGAAAAAGTAAGAAATAGTTATAAATAATTCTTTTACACACACACACACACATATATATATATATACTAAATAGTGTGTGTGAATCTCATCAAAAAATGTTGACTTATTTATTTCTCACCTCTCACAATAACGTTATTTTCTTTAAAATAATAATTAAATTGTTTTTAATATGTGAGACAAAAGAAAAACTGCTGTACTGCGTATGAGAAAGATTTGGGAAAATAATAAGTTTAAAAAAAATGGCTCAGTTGAGTGCAAATGTCCAAAATTCGTATGTAGTGTGATATAAATGCATGAAAAAAACAATTTTTAAGCTTAGAAATATAAACATTTAAGATCATGTATTTCAAATTTGTATTCGTATTTATAACATATCTTAATGTTGAACAGGTATTCTTGCTAGGACCTGACTAGATGTTCTCTACAGAGCCCGGCTTAAACATATTTATAGAATAAGTTAGACCCTCTTGTGTATCCGCTTATTAAATACTTTATAATAAGAAAAAAAGAAGGCGTCTTAGGCGTAATTCTCTGATAATTATTTCAGATTTAGTTTTAAGTTTTAATTTACCCTGTGCATTAGTCCAGCGAACCTTCTGTGCATGAGTTGTTCCAAAACGTTCGCCTCCACGCCATACTTCATCACCATTTTCAACCATAACTGGGCTTCTTGGCGGATTATTTGTAGATTCATTTGTTTCAGCTTCATCAGGCGCATCATTTATTAAAGTTGATGAAATCCTGTAATGAATTTGATGTAAAATTACTTTTCGGCTTGTTAAATTCCCTGATTAAAAACACTGCATCATTTTCACAAAAAACTCAGAATTTACAAGAAAAATGTAAAATAATATAAGGAATGATTAGATACAAACAATTGCATTAGAATGAAGATAATATCGTTTGAGTAAAATACAAACATCGTGAAAAAAGTAAACCAGATTGTAATTTCGGCGTTTAGCCGAATTTTTATGGTCATACAGTGTCTTATACGCTGATTTTGTAACAAAAAATAATGTACATTATATAATAATCACTTTCTTAGATACATAAAGCACCCCGAATAATTGACATTGGAATCCGGCCCCGGTAAAATTGGCTGAAATCACAATATAATATAGTTCGAAGCCTCCTGATCAAAAAATCCTAATGGGTGCTAGTCTAAAAAGCAAAAGTTTGTTATCTGCTCCCTTTAAGTAGTGTAAGAGTGAGAGGGATATACACTGGTAAGCGAGGGGAGGGGGGTGTGTCTGTTGGCTATGCGATTTTTTTAACTGCCAGATTGCGACAAGACGAACACTAAAGATTATTGTTTCGCCAGGGTTTGTGCACTAAAGGCCTGGGCAAACCTGACGGGCAGGGCCCTATTGAGTAGGGGTGGCTAGGCGAGCTCCCTTTACGTAGTTGAACTTCGGCAAGACGGGTGAGACGGCCCTCACTACCTCTGCAGCACAAGGGGATCCGCAAGACGGCGGGGCTCGTGCCTCGATGATCGAGCTCGGCGAAGGAAGCGCGATGGCGGGCGGTACCCGTCAAACCTGTGGGCACGGCGGCGAGTTGAAACAGTTTACCCTGACGGGACTGCTGGTTGGCGAGCGATGAGCCAAATTTATTATTAAGAACACATGCCGCGGCTCCTAAACGAATTGGGGCACCTTTAAAGAAAGAAGCACGGCCCTGCTATTCCTCGATTTCCGTGAACGCGGATCTCGCGTCCCTTCTCGACCCCTACGGATCTCCAGAAGGTTTCAACCTCCTTTGATGACAAGGCCGGGCACTGCAGGGTCATACGGGATCAACGCGACGTTAGCGGCTTGCTCCGCGGTGACACGACGCGCCTGAGCCTCCTCGGCTTCTCTTCGTTAGCGCTGTACCTCGGTTACCCTGCGTAGCCGCTCCTCTTCAGCGACTCTACGTCGAGGCTGCTCCTCGGCTACCCTGCGTCGGCGCTCCTCCTCAGCGTCTCTACGAAGTCGCTTCTCCTAAGCGGCCCTACGTCGCAGCCCTTTTTCGGCGACTCTACGAAGTCGCTTTTCCTCAGCGACCCTACGTCGACGCTGTTCCTTGGCTACCCAGCGGGTCCGTTGCTCGGCAGCTCGACGCACCCTTGACTTTCTCACTCCTCGGGCCCGTTCTCCTGTACTCTCTGATGGGCCTCTCTTAAGTGATAGCGTCGTTTTAATGTCGCGCCTCGGCGGCCCTGCGTGCCCGTTGGGAACGTGCACGGCGATTAGGGTGGGTTATTCCGACACTCCCTGTCATCAAAGAAGTCGTATCGTGTACGAAACCTCTGACTTGTACACGCGGCGTGCGGCCCTGATGGTGGTGCGGCGTGCGCAGTATACCCGTTTTCCTTCCGGAAATCTGGACTTCCGATAGAAAGCAGTCTCCGCTGTTGCGCTGAGAATCCACAAGAGTAGACCGACTCGCGCGACTTGAAGGGTAACGCGCTACCACCGCACTATTTTACTTACTTTTGCGAAACCAAAGAAATTACCCACAAAACCCATGTAATTAGCCCTATGACCTTGACTGGCTGCCTGAAGATCCTTAAAGTAAAGAACCCGGTGCGAATGATGCAGAAGGCTCAGTTTTTATTTTTGACTCAAGTGTTTTATTTGAAGAATGAAGAAGGCAGAGCTTACGTGCTGCTCAACTCGAAAATCGTACAACGACTAACTCAAACGCTACGCTACTCTACTCGGCAGACCGAGCACGGCCGCACAGTGGGACGAAAATCACGACTCTGGACGAATTGATTTTCCGACTACAGTTTTCATCCGATATAAACGTTTTTTTTAAATTAAAGCTGATGAAAATCCGCATGATCTTATTAGAGCATATATATAAATTGAGGCTCTATTTTTTTGGTTTCTTGACAAAAATGAAAAAAAAATTTTTTTGACTTTTGAAGAGTACCATTTCCAAGAGAATACTCAGGTTCATTCTCAAATACCCAGGATGAGAAGAGGAATTATCCAGTATAATTTTCCAGTACTGTAGGATAAATTAAAAAATGTGTTTAATTTGCTATAAGCAAATAAGTGGATGAAAATGGTTTCATATCGTTTTGCGGTGTATGTTCCCTTGATTCTCACTGGATTCCCTCAATTGATCAACAAAAATAATTTTTGTGTCATACTTGTGAGGATTCATGAATAAACAATCATTATTATAAACAAGTAAAGAAAACAATTCTTGGCTTTAGCTATTGGTGACGAAAATAATAGTCAATTTCCATAGAATCAGCTCCATAGAGCTCGTGAATGATACACAGTTATCATATCTGCTCATATAATAACAATTCGCAACTGTTTAAACGATCTTAGTTAAAAATTGCAATTGCAAAAGGAGCTTTGCTATTCTAGAAAGAAGTATATCAAGAAAGAAATTCGTGAACGACTTGGCTTGATAGTGGATACTCCGAAACAAGGTGCTGATTCTTCCAGCGATGGCAATACAGACAGAAATTTCTTTGAAAATCATAACATTATTGCCGAAAATACCGGTTTCGACAAAGAATTTCTTAATAATAAATTTATTAATTTTTGAGAGACCCGGTCAATCGCTGTATCTCTATTCTAAAATAATCCCGCAATCAATTAAATTAATTTAGTTATAACTAATAAATCGATATAGAGATCTCGTTTGGTTTTTACTCACTTATATCAGATTTACGTGAACCAACGATAGCTGAACTAAAAATTCTATACGTCCCAAACAACCGCTATACCTTCCAACAATTATTATTTCTATGTATGCTATTTACAATTAAAATTCATTACTTATATGGGAGAATATAGCAAAAATGTGTTGATTAATAATAAAAAACAGTGTAGATTAATAAACGGGTGTGCATAATTTTCACACGTATATCAAACCTGCGACTTTAAATATTATTTAACATTTACTTGGAGGAAGCCGTTTGTTATATTTTTTTTAGATGCTTATTATTTTGCTTGTTGTTTGCTTATTGTTGTTCGGGAATTTATTTACCAAAATAATATCGTTTAATAATACTGTGTTGCCTGCCGGTTGAGATCCCCGGCGCATAGGAGTGAAAGAGACAGCCCGCGCACGTGCTTTACAGACCAGGAGTTTACCGGCGAAAGGAGCGTGATCACGGCTTCAGCACGTGATCACGGGCCTTTTACGTTCTTGGCCGGGGATTTTTCGGGGCCTGTGCAAACAGGCCTGGCGAAAGCAGGAAATTAGTTAAGGGCCTTAGCCTATTGCGGGTGAGCAAGCTCGTCGTTGCCAACGTCTCGAAATTGTCAATTTGTCACGTAGGCCATTTTCACTCAGATTTTCTCACGAAAACTTGAGTGAAAAGTCACGTGGACAGTTGCTGATTTCGAAGGTGCTCATCCCGCACGCTGGCTCACAATAAGTTTTCGAGATAGGTGAGGCTCAACGTGAAAAATATGACCACAAGCTGATCTAATGTCCCGCTGAAATTTAAGAATAAGGTGCAGATTTTTTAATAAACTGTGATCAGCACAATCACCGACATTAGTAGAAACAATGGTAAGACCAGTACAGCTAATAAAAGCATGTAAATGGCGCTGTTTGGTAATAATAGGCGAAATCATGGCGCTATCCTGGCAATGTCAATACTGTTCAAAATATTAAAGGTGGAAGACAGTTCAGTCATAAAATACAAGACTGTAGATCAGTCCAATTATTAAAGAAAAAGCCAGTCTAGCGACCAAAGGTAATGTAATGGGACTGCCTCGGTAATGTGAATATTTTTCGAAATAATCAAGGGAAAAGACATTCTGGACTACCAGAGATATTTCGTAGCTCAGACGCTTAAGACAAGACTATAAATCAGTCCAACTAACAAAGGCAAGACATGTTATTAGCCCAGCCAATTATGACAAGACTATAAGTCAGTCCGACCAACAAAGACAAGACACTTCAATAGTCCAGCCGCTTGGAACAAGACTCTAAATCAGTTAAACCAACAAAGGATGACAATGTGAGTGAGTGTCTTATGACTAATTACATTTCTTGCCATTGTTGTTTGAACTGATTTATAGTCTTGTCTTAACCGGCTGGACAAATAACATACGAGTATTTTGCCTTTGTTGGTTGAAATGACGTATAGTCTTGTCTTAATTATCTGGTCTACAAAATATCTTTAGTAGTCCAGAATGTCTTTTGCCTTGATTATTTTAAAAAATCTTCACATTGCCAGGGCAGTCCCATTAAATTGCCTTTAGTAGCTGGACTGGCTTTTTCTTTGATAATTGGACTGATCTGCAATCTTGTATTTATTGACTGAACTGTCTTCCACCTTTAATAAATCAGACAGTATTTACATTGCCAGAACAGCGACATGACTTCGCCTATTATTACCACGAAAGCGCGATTTTGTTGCCCTTATCTTAATAGTGTTTCTTGTATTGTCAGTGATTGTGCTGATCACAGTTTATTAAAAAATCTGCACCTCATGGTCAAGTTTTAAGCGGGACATCAGATTCGCTTGTGGTCATATTTTTCGCTTTTAGCCCCACCTTTCTCAAAAACTTTTGATTTTTTGGACTAGTACTTATTACGATTTTTTAATCAGGAGGCTTTGAACCATCTTATATTGCAATTTCAGCCAAATTGACCTGGGCCGGATTTTATTGCAAATTGTGCGGGGTCCTTTGTATATTCATAAAATGTATAGGTTATATGTTTATAATCATGAATTGTCGCAAGCGCAAAAATTTTCTGCATTATTTTACAACAGAAGTGGAATTTTCCGCGTCTCTGTTTAACTTTACATTCATTTTGTGATTTATCCTAAGAATCACTGGCCTATTACGTCCATTTATTCCTTGTGTTTTATTACATCGAACTTTCAACAAAGAGGATTTGTATTAACATACCGGCGTGGAAATGCATGTATATTTCTGAAACTTGCAGGTGGCCGCGTGCGCCTTCTCATTGGACTTGATTCTGTAAAAAGATATATAGGGTTTTTTGTTAACGAGTTTTTTTCAACGAACACAAAAGCTATTGGTACGAAGCAAAGGCATCCTAAATGCAGTGTTGAGTTACAAGTAACGAACTTCTTAAAAAGTTACAGTTACGGTAAATTTTTCTGTTCAAATTATTATCACTTTTATTAGTTATATGTATCCAGCACCTCAATTTAATGGATACATAATTGTAAAGATTTACAGTAAAATTCTTAGAACCTGAAAAATTATTTCTCTTCAAGCTGTAATAAAGAGAAGTAACAAAATGTAACTTTATATGCAAATCTTTGCCTCCAAATGTCAGACTTATATTTCCTCATCTCTTATTAAGAACTATGAAACTAGCTGAAAAAAGATTTGAATACACAGGTGGTAGAATAGCATAGAAAAGTGGTGAAAAGCAAAATATTTGCATTAAAATTATACATGGAAGAGTATCTGGTACCCTAATAGCCCCTATTATTATTATTCATTTTTCCTAAATTTCTAAGTTGGTTAAAAAGTTATTTTTTAAAGGCTGATTTTCATAATAAATTTATTTTTACTGAAAAATGTATATGAAATGATGAAAAAGGAGTGAAAAGGAAATGATTCTTAATAAAAGAAACATTTTTTCACAATTATTTTTTACAGCATATGATGAAATTTTTGTCAAAACATGTTCAAAACATTTGATATTCAATCTTTACTGAATTTTTTGCTAAAGTATGGTTAAAATTATTTTTCTTCGCATCAGAATCCTTCTGTCTCAGTAACTAAAAATTTGACTTTATTTATCTTTGGAATTTTAAAATTAAACCTTTCATTGCTCAACGAATTGAATTTTTTTCCATGAAAGACAGTAAGTCCAGATTTAAATTCGTTAAGCAACAAATGCTAATAAATAATTTATGGCAAATGATTTAATAACAATCCATATAAGATTTTTCTAAGTAAATACATTATTACATAGAAAGACAAAATAGGTACAAGAATAATAAGATATGTTTGAACTGTTTTAAAATTAAATACGCGTTTTATTTGAGACAGAATAGTACAGTGTGGACTAAATATTATTTAAAATCCGTGAGGCCCTAGCAAAACCTTGTAGATTTCAGTCAAGGCGCACGCTATACTTTCTGTCTTAAGCCCAGCCTAAACTGTAACGTCTTTTTGGCTAGCTTCAGCCGAGACCGTAGGGCCAGCCGCTGGCTAGACCACTTAGACATAAGTAAATAAATAAGTGATAAATAGTACATGGGCCAGATCAATAGTTAGGAACAAATAAATAACTAATCTATAAAATATTTAAAAAGTTGTATTTACTTCCAGAATCCTAGTTTTTAAAATTTTATAGACAGAATTGCCTGTAAACAGTTGATTGTGGCCTAGTGACAAGCTTGGTCCAGATCGGACTTTTTAGACTAGACGGTATAGATGAAGCCAGATCTTGGCCTGACCTGATACTAGAATGCCGTACAAATTTTTCACAGGTCAAACACTTCGTTGAATAGGGAAAAGTAGTCATTACTGAGTCGCTATAGACAGTGAGTATTTTGGATTACCCCGGGTGAAAATATTTGATCTTTATTTTGTCTTGAATGTCTCCAATATGTCTTCAAGACAATGATGTCTAGTCCCGTCTTACCAGCTAGACATTGGAGATACACAGACTTGTCTCACATTATTGGCTGTATCTCTACCAAAACAAGACCAAGTAGACTTGTCTTGAGACACGGAAGGATAATTTATGTATTGGTTTTATTACTACCGGCAGGGCTTGCCATTTTCAGATAGGCTGGGACCAAACAGTTAACATCTGCTACGGTGTAAAACTTCAAAACCGATAAAACTTGTTATTTTATAATAAATGATTTTCAAATAAAAAAATTGGAACCTGTCTGTCTTAACAGCTACAGGCATATACAATTTTCCATAAAAAGATTCAATTTCTTAGTTTCTACAAGTATCTATTGAACTGTTCGAGATATAAAAAAATGAACAGCTAATTTAGATTCGCCATGCGAAGAGCACAGTTATTGCAAATGAACAAACCTGTTAATACATACAAAATCATAACCATAAAGATAAATAACAATAGATTACAAAATTTATTTTTTTTCTGCTCACCACGTCTTAATATGATTTTTTTAATGTATTTTAGCCCTCGTAACAAAAAAACGAAACACCAAATTTTTTCATGAAATTGTTTCTTAAATACTTCGAGATATTTTAATTTTTAGAGTTTTTCCCACGTTTTTGAGTATATTTCGAGTTCTAAATATTCGATTTTCTTAAACTGGCACTTAAATTGAAGGCAACTAAATTTTCTACAAATTTCTGTGATAAAATTTTCAGATCAGCCTAGTAGTTCAGATGCTAGCGATTTTAATACGTTGGGAAAATTTGCGATTTCTATTCTTCTCAGGACGATATGTGAATTCTCGATCTTTATTTTTGCCAAAAAATACAACTTATCCAATCGCCAGTATCTTGAATACTAAATTAAACTTGAAACTCTTATATGGAAAGTTGTAGAGGATTCAACTACCTTTAATTCAAGTACTTGTTCAGGCAAATCGGTCAATTTGAACTCAAGATATACTCATAAACGTCGGAACGACTCTACAAATTTTTGAGTGTGATTTTTGTGCCTAGTGAGATGAAAAACATTAAAAAAATCATATTACAAAGTAGTGGGCAAAATGGCCATGAGCAAATATCAATATAAACATTCTGTCAAATTTGAAGCGGATAAGTCATGACACTTAGAGGAGCCTAAAGAACCTTTTGGCTTGTCTTTGAGTTATAAATCTCTTTCAGGTACTTGCTAAACAAATGATGTAGTCTCAAGACATCATTTTTTGTCTCGTAAACAAAAATATTCGTCTTAAGACATGAAAAATAGTCTGGTTTTGTCTCACAAGCTAGAAATACCGTATAATATACAATTGTCTTGGATTATTCTTTAGCCCAGAAAAAACCAAGACCAAATATTTTTACGCCGGACAGTACCGTAGAAAACTTTCGATACGACCATAGTGAGTTCTATTAAAAATAAATTCTGACTTTGAAACGTGATTAATTGGTCAAAAAAGAAGCGAGAACCTTTTTTTTATTTGTTGAAAAAAGACATTTTTTGAGCTCTTGAAAAGAATAGATCACGTGAAAAGATTTTAAAAAGTACAAGAGTTTCTCGAATTTTGTACCTCGGCTTCAACTTCTAGCATGACCTAGGAAAGCAGTAGAAAAAATCTGAAATTTGTGCAACACCGTCTTTAAAGTCTCATCATTAGCATTAGTAAATAAAACTTTTGAAGTATTTTAAGATTTTCAAGATACGAGTAAAAATGTCCAAGTCTCAAATATCAAGTTTCAGTATCGCTGTCGGCCCCGGCCGCGAGAGCAGTGATCGCCGAGAATTTGTCCGATTTTGTTCCTTAACTTCAACTCGTGCTGTGATTTAGGCAACTTATGGAAAAACTGAAATTGACAAAATGTAATCTTTTGAAACTTATCTTTAATTAGAGCTGATAAAACTTTAACAATATTCACGGGTTTTCAAGATATATAAGTTTTAGTCGTCGATCACCGTTGTTGACTGGGCTCTAGGGTGTCCCAAAAAAAATTTTTTTCGAATTTTTATGCAAAACGCCCGGAAATTTGTTCGAATCCACAAAAAACTAAACTCATTTTTTTATAAAAAAAATAATATTTAGGGGTGGCGCAAGCCCCATGAAGTTTAACACGTATTTCCCATAGGAAAAAAAAGACGTTTTTGTAAATTTTATTCAGAATTTTCAATGTTAGGTGAATCGAGTTCGAAATTCACCATTTCCCCAAAAAATCAGTCACAGAATGCGAATAAAATATTACTTTTCAAATATCAACCCCATAAGTCTTTTTTATAGAGTCCCAAAAAACCCCCATGAGTGAAAAAATGTGTTTTTCGAGTTTTTGGCGCTAATTATGATTTTTGCGTTTTTTTTAACGCAGATTGTTTCAAATACATGAAATACTACTTTATACTAATAATTGGATGTTTATTTAAATTTTTCAAGCAATTTATTATTGTTTTTAGCAACTTTCTCTTAGAAAAGGGTTAGAAAGTCAAGGTTTTTTCTGAATTTTTCAA
>JAUELO010448671.1:0-13409 GCA_032357855.1 Amphibolips quercusostensackenii | reverse complement strand
ATACAATGTTTTTCTGAAAATTTCTGGAAAAATTCGATATTACTTTTTATTTTAAAAAATTATTTCAACATATTATTTTAAAAAAATTTTAAAAGACATCCGAAATTGTCAAAAAATAATTTGGAACATTTTAAGTGATTTTTCTTAGTTTGTTAAGATTTAATAAAATATTTAGAAAAAAATAGAGTCATTAAAAAAATACCTAACACTTTTAAAAGAATTTCCAAAATAATTGAAAATTGATAACATTCCCAATAATTTCAAACAAAATGTAGATTTTTTAACATTTTGAAATAAAATGTTGAATCTGTTTCAAAATTTTGAGAGGTTTAAAGATAATACAATGTTTTTCTGAAAATTTCTGGAAAAATTCGATATTACTTTTTATTTTAAAAAATTATTTCAACATATTATTAAAAAAAATTTTAAAAGACATCCGAAATTGTCCAAAAATAATTTGAAACATTTTTAATGATTTTTGTTAGTTTCTTAAGATTTAATAAAATATTTAGAAAAAAATAGAGTCATTAAAAAAATACCTAACACTTTTTAAAGAATTTCCAGTAAAATTGAAAATTGATAACATTACCAGTAATTTCAAACAAAATGTACATTTTTTAACATTTTGAAATAAAATGTTGAATCTGTTTCAGGATATTAAGAAGTTTTAAAATAACACAAACTTTTTCTAAAGATTCCTGGAACAATTTTCAATGACTTTATTTTAAAAAAATTAATTTTTACAGATTCTTAAAAAAGTTTTAAAAGATATCAAAAATTGTCAAAAAATAATTTAGAACATTGGAGGTAATTTTTTACAGTTTCCTAGGATTTAATCAAAGTTAAAAAAAAAATTAGAATCATTTAAAAAAGTACTTAGAATTTTTGACCAAATTACAAAAATAATAAAAAATTTTAAAACATTTCAAATAATGAAAAACAAAATGTAGATTTTTTAACACTTTGACATAAAATTTGAACCTATTTTAGGATATTGTGAAGTTTTGAGATAACACAAACTTTTTCTCAAGATTCTTGGAAAAATTTAGAATAACTGCTTATTTTGAAAAACTAATTTTAACAGATTATTAAAGAGGATTTTAAAAGACATCCAAAATTGTCAAAAAATAATTCAGAAAATTTTAACTGATTTTTTTTAGTTTCTCAGGATTTAATAAAAGTTTTAGAAAAAATTAGAATCATTTTAAAAAATACTTAGAACTTTCGAAAATGTTTCAAAAATAATAAAAATTTGAAAGCATTTCAAATAATCAAAAACAAAATGTATATTTTTCAACATTTTAAAATAAAATTATGAATCTGTTTTAGAATTTCGAGAGGTTTTAAGATAATACAACATTTTTCTTAACATTTCTAGGAAAATTCGAAATGACTTTTATTTTGAAAAATAAATTTCAAAAGAAAATTTTTAAAAATTTCAAAAGACATCCGAAATTGGCAAAAAATAATTTGGAACATTTAAAGTGATTTTTTTCATTTTCCCACGATTTAATAAGAGTTTTAGAGAAAATTACAATCATTACAAAAATACTTAGGACTTTTGAAATAATTTTAAAAATAATAAAAAATTTCAAAACATTCTAAATAATATAAAACAAAATGTAGATATTTCAACATTTTGAATTAAATATTGAATCTGTTTCAGGATTTTGGGAGGTTTTAAGTCAATACAAAATTTTTCCTAAGATTCCTAGGAAAATTTTAAATGATTTTTTATTTTGAAAAATTACTTATAACATATTATTAGAAAAGATTTGCAAAGATATCAAAAATTGTATAAAACATAAAAATTTGAAACATTCTAAGTGCTCTTTGTTAATTTAATAGGATTAAATAAATGTTTTAGAAAATGCTAAAATCTTATTTTTAAAAAAACTTATAATTCTTAAATGAATTTCAAAAATAATTAAAAGTTTAAAAACCTTTTAAATAATTTAAAAGAAAATGTAGTTTTTTTTTAATTTTAAAATAAAATTATTTATCTGTTTGAGGATATCGCGGATTTTATACTTTTTTCTATCTTTGAATTGTAAAATTCATAAAAGTCTAACCAATATTTATTTATTTATTTAAAGTTAAAATTTTAAAAATGTCAGAGAACAATTACAAACTTTAAAATTTTGATAACTATTCAATAAAAAATACAAAAAAAATCATAAAATAACATAAACTTTTAAATTTCAGCATTTTGTAATCCAAATCTTTAATTTTACTACCATCCAGCTGCTTCTCTTTTGTTACAATTTTAAATTAATAATTACTGTTACACTTATTATGTACAGGGCTGATTTTAAATCACCAATCTTATCACTACGAGTATTTGACTCCGCGCTCGTTTATTGCCGGTGGCCGCGACTACATTCAGACTTAAACATGCGCCACTTCATATTGTGGATACCGGAATCGAGTACGATTCTTCAAAGGAATCGATTCCTAGCGCTCGAGAATCGATTATTTGGAATCGATTCTGACTGGCGGAATCGAAAGCAGATTCGATTCTCCAGCGCGAAATCGACGCCGATTTTTTTTTCTTTAAAATATTCAAACTTTTTTAAAATTTTCAAAAATTTAAATAATTTAAAAGAATTTTGAACGTTAAAAAATTTCCAAAAGTTTCCACAATTTCAAAAATTTTTCAAACTTTTTAACAAAATTTTGAAAAATTATGAATATTTCCAAAAGGTTTCAAAATTTTAAAAATTTTAAATAATTTCTAAACATTAAAAAAAAATTAAACTTCTAAAAAATTATCAAAATTTTAACAAATTTTCCAAAAATTTTAATAATTTCCAAACTTTTGTAAAAAAATTTTAAAATTTCCAAAACTGTTCAAAATTCCCAAAATAATCAAACTTTTTTGAAATTTCAAAAAAATTTTTAAATTAAGGGTCTTTAAACTTAAAATTTCCAAAATTTTTTAGCTTTTCAACTAAATTAAAAAAAAATTATTAATATTTTCAAAAGTTTTTAAAATTTCCGAAAATGTTTCACAATTTTTAATTTTTTGAAAATAACCAAAAATTTCAATAATTTCAAAAATTACAAAAAATTATAATAATTTAAAAAATTTTTAATTTTCCAAAAAATTTTTAAATTTTCTAAACATTTTAATAATTTACAAACTTTCAAATAAAATTTAAAACAATTTTGGAAATTTTTTTAAACTTTCAATTTTGTTTAATGTTTGAAAATTATCACAACTTGTAGAAAATTTTAAATATTTTGGAAATTTTGAACAATCTTTTTAATTTTTTGAAAGTTTCAAAATTTTTTTAACATTTTGGAAATTATTCGAATTTTTAGAAAATTAAAAAATTTTTTTTAAAGTTTGAAAATTCGTAAAATTGTTCAAATATTTGAAAATTCTAAAATCTTTTGGAAATAATAATAATTTTTTGAAATTTTGTTAGAAAGTTTAAAAAATTTTGGAAATTTTTGAAACTTTTGGAAATTTTTTTAAGGTTAAAGATTTTTTCAATTATTAAAATTTTTAGAATATTTTGGAAATTTTGAGAAATTTAAAACATGTTTTAAAAGTCTTCAATTTTTTCAAAAAGTTTGGAAATTATTAAAATTTTTGGAAAATTTTGAACATTTTTAAGCTTTTAAAAAAAATTTGAATTAAAAAAATTGTTTGAATTGATCAAAGTTTCCAAAATATTTGAAATTTTCTAAAAATTTAATTAATTTCCAAGCTCTTTGAAAAAGTTTGAAACTTTTAAAAAATTTCGAAAATTGTTCGAAATTTCCAAAATATTTAAACTTTTTTAAAATTTTCAAAAATTTTAATAATTGAAAAGATCTTCAAACTGTCAAAAATTTCCAAAAATTTTAAAAATTGCCAAAATTTTTCAAACTTTTCAACAAAATTTAAAAAAATTATCAATATTTCCAAAAGATTTAAAAATTTCAGAAAATTTGAATGATTTTCAAAATTTTTAAACTTTCAAAAAAATTTATAAACTTTTTAAAAGTATTAATAATTTCCAAACTTCTTTAAAAAATTTGAAACTTTTGAAAATTTTTTTAAATTGTTCAAAATTCACAAAATATTCAAAATTTCCAAAATATTCAAAAATTATTCAGAAATTGTGATAATTTTCAATCATTTAAAAAAATATTTAACTTCAAAAAAATTTCCAAAATTGTTTAAAATTTCCAAAATATTCAAACTTTCAAAATTTCAAAAAATTTTAATAATTGAAAAGATTTTTAAACTTTAAAAAATTTCGAAAAGTTTCCAAAATGTCTCAAATTTTTCAAACTCAAACAAAATTTAAAAAGTTATCAATATTTCCAAAAGTTTTTAAAATTTTCAAAAATTTTCTAACAATTTTAATAATTTCCAAACTTTAAAAATAAATTTGAAATTCCAAAAAAAATTTTTTTTAAGATTAAAAAATACATAAAATAGAGTAAATTCAAGAAATATTTAGAAGAATTGAAGTGAAAAGGTCGAAAATAATTTTATGTAATATGTGAACGCGCCCTTAGAAGCAAAAAAAAGTTTATTTCTAAGATGAAAATAAATTTTTATATCAATTTCTAAAGATAAAGTAAATTTCCACATTGTTTTGTTAGTTTAAAGAATTATTTACATCCTCTTTAACAATGTAATAGTAAATTTTGGAATTTAAGGTCTTTAATATTTCATATTGTTAAATTATTATAATCTGGACTGCGAAGGATCCGACATCGTTACAATGCGATGAAAAAATGTAAACAAACTTGCGTTAATATAAAATGTATTTGTGGTAAAAATAAGTTTGTTGTTTGCTAGCTCTTTTTAAAGAAAAATTAATTCACAAAAGGATAATTTAATAATTTTTGGCGCAACCCTAATTTTGAATTTAAAATATTGATAATTTCTAAGGTGAAAGTAAATTTTTACATTATTTTGTAAGTAGAAATAGTTATTTACATAATCATTTATAAAGTGAAAGTGAATTTTGGAATTCAAGATCTTTCATATTCCATATTGTTAAAGCCTTACAAGTAGGACTGCGAAATATTCTACATTGTTACAATGCGATAAAAAAAATGTTACGAAACTTGCGTTATTATAAAATGTATGTGCGATAGGCGTTAATTTGTTGTTTGCTAGCTGTTTCTAAAAAGAAATTATTTTCTAAAAGGATAATTAAATGATTATTGATAATTTAATTTTATAATTTTCCGCGTATTTCTAATTTTGAGTTTGAAATATCAATATTATGTCAAAATAAAACCTAATATACGAATTTAAAAAAATTACTGTTTCTTAATTTTTTACCAAATTATGAATAATTATAGATAATAACTACTACATTTGACTGAATAATAATTTTAATCAACATTATTCAATTGTTAATCTCAATTGAAATTAATCAATTCAAATCAAATTTCAAATAATGGCGGACTTGTTTAAATGTTTTGGAATCGACAGAATCGATTTTTTTCGTCGAATCTCCGATTTCGGGAATCGACGTTTTTTTTGGGAATCAGAGAATCGAGAATCGATACTCGCCGTCGATTACGGAACGCTACTTTATATGAGCGTCACTACGTGTTAATACATGCGTTCAATGCAACTGTACATTGCGCATATATAGAAACATAGAAGACAGTCAACGAATTCTCTACAACTTGTCAATCAGTTATTCGTTTCTGTGCTAAAGAGTTATTGTACTTCAAATCTTTTCAAATCCGGAGGTCTTTTTATAAAAAATTGAATGCTTGTCTAGAAATTTGTCAAAATCTGATTTAAAAAATTCAAAAACTGATGTTTTTAGATTGTGTTCTAATAATAATAAAACTTTTCTCCCTTTTTCTTTAAAGTCTGCGGATCTTTAGTGAAAATTAGATGAGATTCTACAAAAAAGTGGCCTATCCTGGAATAGATGACTAGTCAAGTGAAGTTTCGCCAACTTATTTTTTCCGTGTAGTTAAAAAATATTTCTAGATAAAATAGAATCGGGAAAATATACTTTGATCATTTAGAAGATCAGAACTTGAAATTACGAGAAAAGATTCTTGGTACTCAGGTAATTAAAATTCGTTACCGTATCCCTTCCACTGTTGTTCCGTGAAAAGCCTTTATCTGGCTCTCTTTTCTCAGAATCACGAGACGATACGAGCGACATATCGATTCTCCAATTCTAAACCGAAACGAGACAAAACCGAGACTGGAGTCTCAGAAGCCGATACTGATACGAGAAAAAAACCGAGATTTTTTGATACGATATCGAGACAGTCTTGTATCAAACGGCATTACTAATAACATTTCTATCATTCTCTCAGCAATAAAATTATTTCAGCTCTGTCTAAAGGACATAATTTTGCAGTAGTCCCCTCGAAACCCCAGAAAGAAGACATTTTCCGTAATTTGCAATCTACAATACATACCCTTCCACCCCAAAAAGCGAATGACATACTACGCAGAACGGACAACATCTTACACCAAGTCCAACTTCCCTTCTCAAACTTAGCAGAACAAGAAAGAACTGCACTTAAAAAACTCAATCAAAATAAAGACATCATAATGTTACCCGCAGGCAAAGGCAACACAACAGTAATAATGAATAAAGAAGACTATTACAACAAAAGCATGGACCTTCCAACTGACGATACATATGAAAAACTTATTACAGGCCCCACAAAAACAATAGTCAGCAAAAAAAACTCTTCTAGAAGACTCTAAACTTGACAACAAAACAATATCTAAATTAATACCTAATACACGGAGAGGGAAAGTTATTACACCACGCCTCGCATCGCACATGTCCGTCTTAGGGATACCGGAATCGATTCTGATTTTTTGGAAGGATCGATTCCTAGCGCTCGAAAATCGATTTTTTGGAATCGATTCTGACTGACGGAATCGATAGCAGAATCCGCTTCTCTTTGACTATTTTTATAATAAAATAATCGAAGTGATGTATTATTTTAGTGCCGTGTTTTAGATTTTGCGCTTGGTATACTACAGTGTCGCGCTGGATATTTACTTTCATCTGCATTAACATGCATTAACTTACACTAGACTATTATACGCGCGCGCTAACTTAAATATTCATTTTCATAATTTACCCAATTTTTAATAACTATTTATTTTTTAAAAGTTTTTACTCACTTAAACTTTGGCTGAAATTAGATTCTAAAAGAATTTATTTAATGAATCCGTGTAAATCAGAATTATTTAATTTACGATTATATTGTTAACATAGTAATCATATTTCGTTAAAAATTTATCCTGCAATTATAAAATGGAGATTTACAAAAATTCACACAATATATCATGAATGCGGGCGGTGTGGTGGTGCAATTGTAGACATAAAAATGTATGAAAAATAAATTATGATACTATAAATACGAACAATACATCATTACCAAATTTATGAACAACGCAGCAAAATATATTGATGATTCATAATAATATATTGTTTCTGCACTTTTAGACTATGTAATTCAATATTGTGAAAAAAAATTATTTTTGTACAATGACATTTGCAGGTATACTTTTAAATAAATTTTTGTGAATCAGGGGATCAATATACTATAATGTCAAATCACTAAAACATTATTACCCTTAATTTTAAAAATTATATCCTGATCCGATGCTCAGTTTACAATATAAAAATCATTAAACATGTATTTGCATCAAAATGCTTAAATACTTTTTACGTTATATTTTTTAATTCAAACTTTCTTTTCTCAAAATATGATTTTTTAATTTACATATGTACTAATTTAAGAAAAATAAAAATTAAAGTAAAAAAGTAACATCGTATCAACTTTTAAAATAATATAAAAAAACAACAGCGTACAAAAATACATCGCTAAATAAATTTAACATAATCTACATATAATATTGAGAATTGAATTCAGATATTACCCTTCTTTTTTCATGGCTATCTTACCGGTAAATTAAGTACCACTTCTCGATGCTTCAGGAAAGTGAATTAAAAAAACTCAAACTTCGATAAATTTAAGCTTAAAATCTCCTCTGAAAAATGAAACTAAAACGCAGTGGAATTATATAGTCAATAATTGGTCACAAAAATCAAAAATAATTATATAATTTTTATAGAGAGATATGTCCCAAGTATAAGTAAACTTTGATTATACATATTATAGCAAATATTAAATTAGATAATCCGAATGTAAATAAACAATTTATGCTACTTGACCAAAAAAATTAAAATTTAATCTTTATGCAGCTTATTATTGCGAGTAAAATGAATCCGTGATTCATAACTCAGTTTACAACATAAAAATCAATAAACAATTATTTTCATTGAAATATTTAAATGATTTTTACTTCATATTTTAATAGAAAATTTTTATTATCCATAAAATTTTTAACTAATGTTAGGAAAAACTCAAATCACATTTACATATAATTTTGAAATCTGAATTCAGAGACTTATTGCATAACATCACAAACAAACATTGACAAAAATTACATAATTGGAATCGAGATATTTTAAATATAGATAAACTTTTATTATCCAAATTATAGCCAATATTCAATTACATAACCTTAAAGTAAATAATTCATTTATGTTACTTAATAGAGACAAATTTAAATTAAATCTTTTTGCAATTTAATGTTGTGAAAAAATGTATAAGGCAATATTTAATCAGTGCACAACATAAAAAGCATTGAATAATTATTTTCATTAAAACATTCAAATCAATTTTTATTTTTATTTTTGATTCTTGTAATTTCATTCCTGAAAATTTGAAATTGAAATTTGAAATTTTGAATTTAAAATAACTTTTACTTCACCTTTTTTTTCAATTTTTACTTTTATTTCTAAAAATCTGATTTATATCCTTTTATACTAATTTCAGAAATAATGAAAACATATTTATATATAATTTTAAAAATTAAATTCAGTTACCTATTTCACAACATCAGATACGTCTAAAAAATTATGTATAAGTAGAATAGGGGCATTTTAAATATAAATAAACCTTTATTATGAAAATTATATCCAATATCAGATTACATAACCTTTCAGTAATTAATTTATTTATGTTACTTAATTTTATAAAAATTAATTTTAATCTTTATTTAATGTAATATTGTTAAAAATTATTCAGCTAATAATTAAGTCATCATTTTGCAAAGAAAAAGCATTAAACTTTAAAGTCCATAAAAACATTCAAATAATTTTCACTTATTAATTGTTTTTTATCTTTTATTTATAAAAATTTGATTTATCGATAACCTTTTAAACTGATTCCAGAAAATATAAGTTTTCAAAGAATCAGTTATAAATTAAGTAAGCAGTTCACAACATAAAAAGAATCAAACTATTATTTTTATTGAAACATTCAAATAATTTGTACCTAAAATTTTTTTTAACTTTATCTTTCATTGATAATTATTTCATTTATTAATAAGATCTTTAAATGATTCCACGAAATTTAAGTATTAAAAGATTAAATTAATAATAATATAATGATAATAAATGTTAACAATAAAATAAGTTATAAAATGATTTTTATTGGAAAATTCAAATAATAAAAGGAATAAAATCAGAGAAATTATCAGAAAAAATATATTTAATTCAAATAATTTGTAATTTATATATTTAAAAAACTTTTTAATAGCATTTCTGAAAATTTACATAATTAATTAACCTTTTATACTAATTCCAGAAAAAATTAAACATATGTCTATATAATTTGAAAAATTGAATTCAGGAAATCATTTCACAACATCGCCAACATTGAAAAAAAATTATATAATTTTAATGAAATATTTAATTACTTAACCTTAAAGTAAATACTAAATTCATGTTATTTAATAGAAAATTAAAATTAAATAATCAGTTCAGAACATAAAAAGCATTAAATAATTATCTCCATTGAAGCATCCAAATAATTTTTACCTAATAGTTTTTTAATAACTTGAAATTATAATAATCTTTCAAAGTAATTCTAGAAAAAATGAAAACATGTGTACATGTAATTTTTAAAATTGAATTCACTTATTTCACAACATCATAAACATTTTAAAAATTATGTAACTAAAATAGGGGTATTTTATATATGAATACATTTTCATTATACAAATTATAGCCAATATTTAAGTAGATAACCTTGAAATATCACAAACATTAAAAAAATTATATAATTATGAAATAAAAAAAAATAAATTTCATCATACAAATAATAGCCAATATTCAATTACAGAATCTTCAGGTAAATATTCGATTTATGTTTAGCATAAAAAGCATTAAAAAATAATTTTTATTGAAATATTCAAATACTTTTTACATTATATATTTTTCTTTATTTAAGGTTGCATGTCGATACATTTAGTTTACTAATGACTTTTAAAAATAATTTCAGAACAAAATTTAAATAAGTGCACATATAAATTAGTCATTCTGCAACAGAAAAAGCAGTAAATAGTTAACATTATTAAAACATTCAAATAATTTTTACTTTATACTTTTCTGCAAATTTGAATTAATAATAACCTTTAAACCTAATTCTATAAAAAAGTAAAATATATGTTAATATAATTTTTAGAGCAGAATCATGATATTTATTTCACAAAATCACAAATATTTACAAATTTATATAATTGGAAAAGAGTTATTTTTAACATAAATAATCTTCCATTTTACGAATTATAGACAATATTTAATTGCATAACCTTGAAGTAAATTATCAATTTATGTACCTAATTAAAAAAAAATAACATTTAATCTTTGCCTAATTTAATATTGTGAAAAAAAAATTACTCAGTTAATAATTAATTTATCTGTTCACAATATAAAAGGCGGCGCCACGAACTTAGACAATTTTGATATTATGGAGTATATACTATACTCCAGTAATAGGAGTGGAACCATTGTACTCGATTCATACTATACTAAATTACTACAACCATTTAGTCGATTCCTTCTATCCCACAATCTTACACAAAATGGAGGTTACCTTTTTTCATATGAAGGATTATACCAATTTACCCAATTTTTGTAATAACTATTTATTTGCTAAAAGTTTTTGACCACTGATATTAAAAAAGAGATTCCAAGATTTAATTTGTGGAAGATTCAATTTTTTTTCTATTCACGTCCCTGAAGCATAAAGAAGTGGTACTTATTCTACCGCTGAGATAACCATTAGAAAAGAGAGGCATGTATCTCAATTTAATTTTTAAAATTTCCATTAAATGAATGAAATAAATTTTCATAATTTCAATTTTGCCCATTTACAAAACAAATTATGATACCTTAAATACAAACAATACATAATTATGAAATTTATAAACAATACATTAAAATATATTGAGAAATCATTAACATATATTGTTTCTTCACTTTAAGGTTATGTTATTTAATATTGTGAAAAAAATTACTTTTTGTACAATGAAATTTGCTGGTACTTTCACGGACATTTTTGTAAATCAGGGCATTAAAATACTACATCGCCAAATGATTAAAACACTAATTTAAGAAAATAAACATTTTAGTAAAAAAATAACGTATCAAAATACATTGCTAAATATTTAAAACATAATTACCTATAATTTTTTAAATTATATTTTGATCTGATATTCAATTTTTAAGAATTATTAAAATATTACTTTTATTTAAACTTTACAGTAATTTAAAAAAATATAAGCGTACGGAAATACAGCGCTAAATAATTAAAACATAATTACCTATAATTTTTTAAATTATATTTTGATCTGATATTCAATTTTTAAAAATTATTAAAACATTACTTTTATTTAAACTTTACAGTAATTTAAAAAAATATAAGCGATTACAGCCAATATCAAATTACATATTTTCTTAATTTAAATAAACAATTCATGTTACTTAACAAAAAAAATAAAATTTAATGTTTGTGCAGTTTATTATTGTAAAAAAATAAATCATTAATTGATAAATCAGTTAAAAACCTAAAAATCGATAAACAATTATTTTCAACAAAACACTCAAATAATTTCTACTTTATATTTTAATGTAAATTTGAATTATTAATAGAACTTTAAACACATTCTAGAAAAAACTTTAATCATATTCACATATAATTTTCAAAATCTGAATTCAAAAATTCATTTCTTGTATTTGCAAATGAGCTATTTAATTGAAAATTGATTTTTCGTTAAATGAAATGGTATTTTTTCCGAAAATTTAACTATATTGTTGGGAATTTGTTTCTTTTTTGGTTGAAAATTAGGATTTTTTTTCAATTGAAAATGTGAATATTCTACCAATCAAATATTCCATAATATTAATTAAAAACTTATTTCTTTTGTTGAACTTTTATTTTTTCACTCAAAATTCGATTATTCAAATTTTGGTTGAGAAATGATCTTTTTCAGTTGAAAATTCGTCTTTTTTGGAAGAAATTAATCTTCTGGGTTGAGAATTTATCTTTTTGGTCTGAAGTTCTATTAATTCATTAAAATATTCATCATCTTAGTTAAATATTACATAGTCTTGGTTAAAATTCACCCGTTTAGTTGAATATTAATTCTCTTAAGTTTAATTTTAATTAGCAAAGTTTTGGTTGAAAATTGATGCTTTCTCAGTGAAAATTAATTTTTGTTATTTGAAAATTCAACTATTTTAGTTGAAGATTCATCATTTATATTGAAAATTAATGAGTTAAGTTGAAAATTATTTTTTTACCTAACAATGAAACTATTTCATTTTCGGTTAAAAGATGATTTTTTGTAGTCTAAAATTCAACTATTTAGTTGAAAATTTGGCTTCTTTCGTAAAAAAATAAAATATTTTGTAGACAAATCCTGTTTTTTATTTTGTTTGAAAAATTGTATTTTCCTGCGGAAAGTATATTTAAAAAAAAAGTTGAATTCTCAACCAAAAAGACTAATTTTCTACAAACTAGATTAATCTTTAAACAAATAGTTGAATTTTTAATCAAAAATTAAAAGTTATAAGAAAAAAAATTTTTTTTTTTTATCGAAAAACACGAACTTTCAACCAAATACTAAAATTTTTAATAAAAAAGAACAATTATCTACTAAAAATGAAATAGTTCAATTTTTTTAAAAATATGGTCCACCTCCTCTAACCGGAACACAGTATCAGAGAGGAAAGGAATTATAATCTAATTACGAAATTAGTCACTGCCTAACTACACAATCAATAAATTTATCTTATGTGCGAAAGAATATTGGATTAACTAAGAAGGGTTACTCCAAGCTTGATGTCAAGTTACCTCCCATAAACCTTAAAGCAACATTGCCAGATGCTATATTTCCGCTTCTTGAGTCTCTCCTGTTTGGATAAGACCAATGAATATAGTCCGTCGTTAATTTACGGTCCACTGGTCTTAAATTACATAACCATATTTAAAAACATGGAGGAGGAGATGCTGGTTCGAATCTGGCTAGGAGTCATATTTTCAAA
>JAUELO010448655.1:0-13412 GCA_032357855.1 Amphibolips quercusostensackenii | reverse complement strand
TAATATGACAAAAATAATTTTTTATTTAATTATTACTATAGTTTATAACTACCTCTTCCTATATCGATGGTATATAGTTGCAGTTTTTCCGAAATTTTTTACTTTTTTCTAAGTTTTTACTTAGTGAGGTAAAAATAAATGCAAATAACAATATGCAATTGTTTAAAAAATTTACAGCTACTTATAAATATCTTCTTTCAGATAATTGCTCAAAAGTTGCCGTTTATTCTCTTTTTTTTTGTGAATATATTTTTTTGGAATGAAACAGACATTTGAAATTTTTTTAAGATTTTCTGTGCTGATCATATTAAATGTAATTTTTCGTAAAGTAGTTTCCTAGGGCCTTTCTGTTCAAACTACTAATAATTATTATTATTTATTTCCAACTAAAAAGTCAAAGAAAAGCTACAAATTTTGCAATAATCCGCAACTTTATAGCATTCCTGTAAGAGAAAATAGTTGATAACATAATATATTATTTAAACAAGCACGTTTTTTGACTTGCCTTAATTATTATCTGAGTGAAAAGTGAAAAAAATATTAAAAATTAAATATGAAACTGGAAATAACTAAAATTAATATAGGGAAAAATAGTTATGAACAATATTCATTTACTTTAGCAATTATTTTTGTCAAATAGCAATAATTTTTACTTCGCTTAGAGCAAAAAGTGAAATAAATATTCAACATTTCAAAAAAAACGCTACTGTATAGCATTATTTAAACAGAACCTTATTAAAATTAATAATTAATTTCTTTAAAAATTTTTCTTAAATTGCATTAATTATTACCTCGCGCTAAGTTAAAAGTTGGTCAAAAGTCAAAATTTCAGAAAACACATCAACTGTTTAGTATTATTCGAAGAGAATATTATTGAAAATAATAATGAATTGTTTAAACAAATATTTTGTTCACTTGAATCAATAATTACTTTGTTATGACTAAAAAGTGAACAAACTGTGGAAAATTTGAGAAAAAACTGCATCTTTTGGGCATTGTTCTGAGATAATATTATTTTAATGAATAATAAATTGTTTAAATAATTATATTCATCATATTAAGTTAATTACTGCCTCGCTTTAGCTAAGCAGTTGAAAATAAGTTAAATAATTTTTAAAAAAACCGCGACTTTGTAACTTTATTCTAAGAAAAAATTGCTAAAAACGATAATAAATTCTTTGAACAATTTTATTTAGCATTTAGTTACAAGAAAAGATGTAATATCTTATGTATTCGAAACAATTTGTATTAAAAAACCACAATAAATTATAATTAGCTTTGAGAATTTGCAAAAACCAATTTTTCACTAATAAAGAATTTGTTGACATATTTGCAGAAAAAAAATTAATTATTTGCAAAAAAGATGAATTAGGTTGAGCTTCGAAAATGTGAACGACTTAAATTAATTAGAAATTTTTATTTATGTTCAAATCCAACATTAAAATTTAATTATAAAATCCGTCAAAATTAAAAAAATATAATTAACCAATTAGTGCAAAACGCTCTCAAATTTCTCCATTCAAATCGAAAGGCATAATAAAAAAATTGAGGCAATACCATTTTCTTTTTTTTAACGTTTTATTTTTTTGTAACTAACAAAAAACATTTAGAAAAATCTAAAATTTCACCATCAACTTCGAAAAGATTAAATTCTACCCTGTATTTTAATTGGTAACTAAAAAAGAAAAATTTGGAACCAAATATAGATCAGGTAAATTTTAAGTTGAAAGCAATAATTTTAAACAAAATAAAAAAAAAATTTTTTAAACAGTTTAATTTATTTTGTTAATTGTAGATTCTCTTTTGGTAAAGCTCCTTTTGCTTTCAGGAACACATCTTCATTACGTACCTTGTGCTCCTCACGTCGCTCCGCACTAGATTTTGTTCAAAGTGCGCACTTTTTTACATTATGTTTAACACTATTATTTAATTTATTTATTTTTAATGTCATTTTTCACGGCTTAAACAAAAAGACGCATTCTGTCAAAAAATTATGAGTGACAAGTTTGTGGCTATTTTTTTGGTAAACAACTTTTATCAAATTGTTTTTTTTCGTGGCTTGTGTCATTTGCCCAAAAATTTAATTTATTTTATTTTATAATGTTGTTTTTTTACAAATCAGGTGAGAACTACGCGTTTGATAAAGAAGTAAATTCTAACAAATTTGTAGATCTTTTTCGAGTGCACAATTCTTGTCAATTCATCTTTTGTCGTGTCTTGCATAGTTTGACCGCAAAATAGAATATTTTATTTTTTATTATTTTTTGTGCGATTAAAATTTGATTTCTCTATTTTTTTAAACAAAATTTTAAAATTTATTACATCAATCTTGCATGATTTTTGAATCTAAAAAAGTAGTCCTTGAGCGAAAAATGGGAGGGGGGTCAAATCTTACGCAAATCCAATACCATCTCTGATAAGAAAGTGAAAAAATGAACGTTTAAAAAAGGTCAACTTTCAACCAAGTAGTGAAATTATTCCCTAAAAAATATCAATTTTCAAACAAAAATTCAAATTTTCAACTAACCATGATACGTTGTAAATAAACAAAAGAATTCTTACATTCTCTGTTAACAAAATTATTTTTCAACCAAAAAGAAAAAGATTTTTAACAAAATAATTAAATTTTAAACCAAAGAAATGAATTTTCAATTAAAATGATTTTTGAGCTTAGCTTATGAATCTTCAAACAAAAAATAATTTTGTCAACAAAGTAGTTTACCTTTTATCCTAACAATTGAACTTTCAACCAATTAATGTAAATTGTCAAGGGAAAAGATAGTATTTGATAATTAAACTACAAAATATTTTAAATTTCAAATCAACAAGATTCCATTTCATTGAAAAAAACGAATTTTCAACAAAATAGTTGAATTCTCAAACAAGAAATATTTTTATTTCAAGGAAACAATTTGCAATTTTACTAAAAAAGATGAAATTTTCACCAGAAGACATAAATTTTTAATCCAAAATAATTATTTTCTAACAAACTTATTGAATTTTTAACCAGAAAAGATTTTTTAGTCAACAAAGAAAGAAAATTTTATGAATATTATAACTGTATGGGTAAAATAATTTTTAGTGCAAAATAAAAAATTTCTATTAACTATTTATTTTTTATATTCTGATTAGCGAAGGTATCAGATATTTGTGAAATTTGAGCCCCTCCCCCCCCTACGTTTTTGTCAAATATCCACGTGTTGAGACCCTCTGATCCCAAAAAACCGGTTTTTGCGAATTTCTCTGTCTGTGTTAAAGTGATAGTGCGTCTGTAGATTTTTAGTGTCTTCAATGCAAGCAAAATTTCGTTAGCCAGCAATTTAAGATGAAAATTTAAGAAGTTAGAGCTTATTCTAATTTTTGAGACCACTTTGTTTTAATATTTCAACTTCTATGTGCTGATATTACCATAGTAGTGCTCAAAAGTGCGAAGAACTTATTTTAATAACTTATTTTTATACAAAAAAATACTGGATTTATAATATTTCCAAATCCCAAACAACAAATGAAAGTAAACGTTTTAAGCCTAACAACGCACAATACAAAAAAAAAATTTTAAAAGAAAACTTCGCATTTTGAACACCTTACAGGATTGAAATCAGCTTTCTAAATTTTTCTAGAAAATCGAAAATTCAAATTTTCGTTGCACAAAAAATAATGCAAAAGCAAAAATTCAATTTTGCGGGTCAAACTATGCACGATACGACGAAAAATGTATTTGAAAAAATTCTGCAACCAAAAAAGATTCACAAAATTTGCTGTAATTCATTTTTTGATAGACCGCGTAGCTTCTGTTCTGAACATAAAAAACAACATTAAAAATAAAAATAAAAATAATTTTTGGACAACTGACATAAGACAAGAAAAAAATAAATAGACAAAATTTGTTCACCCAAAAACGAGCTACAAATTTTTTTATCTTTCATTTTTTGATAAAATGCAAAGTTGTTGTTTTGATCATGAGAAATAACATCAACAATAAAAGAATTAGGTTTTTTAAAACCGACGCAAGAGACGAAAAAAAATAAAAAGACAAAAGTTGTTTTACTGGAAAAGATCTAAAAGTTTGTTATAAGGTATTGTTACTTTTATAGATAAATAATAAAAATAAATAATTTTTTGAGAAGCTACACAAGCTATAGTCAAATTTTATTTAACAAAATTTTCGACTAAATTATACATACAAATTTTCTTAGAACCGTTTAACGTTAGGATGCGTATTTTCGGTTCAACACGTAAGAAATGACAGTGAAAATAAACAAAGTAAATTTATGAAAAAAATAGACAAGTTGTGATGACATTTTTAATAACAAAATTCTTCGTTTTTGTTATAGAATGCAATCCCAGGTATGAGGTACAGAAATAAATGTTATATAAGCTTGATATAATAGTGTTGAACATAATGTAAAAAAGGTTAGCATTAAAGCCAAAGGAGCCTTAACACAAAAGAGAATTCACAGTGACCAAATTACAGTTTTCGATGCTTCGACCTCTAAAGGGTGGTTTTCTCTTAAGCCCTTAATGAACTTATATATTATTACCCAACAATTATTTTTTAAATACTTTTATTATTTTTTAAAATATCCTCTTTTAATAATGTTTCAAATGTGTGGTTTTTTTCTGAAAGTTCCAACTTTTGCCTACTTTTACCTGAAAGCAGGATAATAATTAATAAAAATCAACACACATAATTGTTCAAACGTCCTAGGTATTATTTAAAAAAAAATTGTTATAAACAATAACAATATGTTTAGGCAAATATATTCTTCAAATTTCATTAACTATCACCACACTCTACGTGATAAGTAGGCAAAAAGTAGAGAAATTCAGAAAAAACTGGAATTTTCTAATATTATTTAAAGATTATGTCATTAAAAATAATAAAGAATTGTTCAAACAATTATTTCGGTTAACTTTTAATTATTTATTCCTCACTTTAAGTAAAAAGAGGACAAAAGTTTAAATATTTCATAGAAAATAACAACTTTCTGGCACTAGTCAAAGATGAAATTATTAAATAATTATACATTGTTTTAAAAATTGGTTTTCCACTTGAACTAATTATTACCTGTCTTTAATTAATAAGTGGATTTAAAATAAAAATATTTTAGAAAAACTGCAAATTTTTTGCATTATTTTGGGAGAATATAATTATAAATAATATTAAATTGTTTAGATAATTATGTATGTTAAATTTAATGGACTATTGACTCTCTCTTACTGCAAAGTTGTGAATAAGGAGAAAAATTCCATCAAACAGTGACTTTCTAACAGCATAATAAATTAAAATGGTTGACAACAATAATAAATTGTTTAAGCAAATTATTTGATTATTTTCTCATTATATTATTATTATCGTATTATTATCTTATTATATAATTTAAGTTTATAAAAAAACTCCAAAAAATAATAATAAGCCCCAAAAATACAAGAACTCAATTCTTCATTTTTTATTTATTTGTATTCTATTATATTCTATGTGGATTTTAACAAATTCAAGGTCAGTATGAATGCGAAATGATTTCCAATCATTTACACAATTATCAGGAACTTTGTTTTAAGCATTTAAAAATCTTTTGAACTAATAACTAATATTCACGTGTAACTTTTTTTAAAAAAGGTAAAAAGCTCTATTTTTGTTAATTTGGTACTGCCATATTCTGTAAATAATAATTATTTATTTCAAAAATTAATTAATTGATCATGCAAAATTGAAAAAAAATGTGCGTGCAAATATTAATTTTAGCTTCCAAAGGACTAATACTCGTCAGTGTACGAAGTTAATTACAGGGGAAAAATTATAAAAAAAGAAAAAAAAGCTTTTCTTTAAATTCCTAAAACATAAAAAAATATTTTCCGGAAATCCTTACCTTTTTTATTCTTCCAAATATTTTTAAAAGGTTTTTGCTGACAGAAGAAAGGCATCCTATCAGCTCTACAAAGTAAACCATTTTTGAGTCAGGAAGAATTTTTTTCCCTGAAAATGTAATTTTTTAAATATTTTTCGTTAACGATGAAAGATATCGGAAGGTTAATTTTATACCAAAAAAGAAAAAATTTCAACAAAATGACTGAATTTTTAACTAAAACAGATAAATTTTAAACCAAACACCAAGAGGTTAAATTTTTATTTAGAAAATTAATTTTAATTAAAGAATAATATATAATATTAGAAAAAAGATTTTTAAGATATTTTTCACTACGCAGAAAAATCCACCGACAATGGTTCATCATACGCCCCTGACTGTTTGCATTTCGGCGGACCATTCTGGTCGTTTTCATCAGCCCCGACATCTCCGCAAAATCCAGGTTCGACTGTAGTTAAATTTTCAACGAAGAATAATTTTCTACCAAAAAAGAAAAATTTTTATGAAAATGTATGATTTTCTGTCAAAATGCATAAATTTTCAACTAAAGGGAAAATCAACCAAAAATTAAATAGTTATATTTTTAGTTAAAAAGTTAATTTTTAACAACAAAAAAATTTCAACAGATGAGCTAAATTTTTCACCAAGGAAATTGTTTCTCAACAAAATGCTTGAATTTTTAACTATAACGGTGAATCTTAAATTAAACGAAAATTAATTTGGATCCAAACATTGGGATTTTCGTCCAAAAAGATGAATATTCAACGAAGAAGATTAACTCTATACCAAAAAGGACGACTTTTTATCAAAATGTATAAATTTTTAATAACAAAAAATTTAACTTAAAATAGAATAGTAATATTTTCAGTCGAAAAAATTGATTTTTAACAAACAAAAAAAGACGAATTTTCAGTAAAATACATGAATTTGTATCCGTTTCATTTTCGTCTGATTTGAAATGGATTCGGTCAGACGACAAACTTGAATGTAATTTTTATAGAATGAAATTTTACTAAGAAATCAAACTTGTTATGGCCAATGTGAAACAATTGTATAAGGATAATAATTCTTTGAATAATTTGTATAGCATTTAAGTATTTAACGATAAGACGTATTCTTAACGAAATTTAAAAATATATCAGATATTTTTTATCGCATTTCTATGCAAATGTACAATTAATTTTAAAAAAATTGTTTAAACAATTAGATAATAATTTTGTTAATGTCTGCCAACTGCAAGGAATAACTGTAGTAATAACAGAAAACAACAAATTTCAAATGTTTATTTCAGAAAAAACTGTTTTGAAAAAAAATTAAATATAAATTATATATAAATTTATTACAGAATTTTGTTTATCAAATTCTTTAAAAAAACTAGATTTTTTTACCTGTTTAAAAAAAAGGTTACAAGTAGATAATCTTTCCTTTTTTTTGGGGGGAGGGGGTCTTTGAAACAAAGATCAGACTTCCTATCGACGACTAATTGTGAATAAAATAAATAATTCTTTTTTTGTTCCAAATTAATTTAAAAAATTGAAAATGTAATTTTTTCATTATGGATAAAAAATTAATACTTTTCAGTTAAAAGTTGCTCTATTTTTGCATAAAACTAATTTGCTTGGTTTGAAATTTCCTCCTTTTTGGTTAAAAGTGCAACTGTTTAAAAAATTCGTCTTTGACTTGGGATTTAACAATTTTAAGAGCTTAGCTGAAAAATCATTATTTAGGAATAATTCGTCTTTTTGTTCGAAAAATTCATGTCTTTCGTTAAAAATTTTACTATTTTGTTGTAAATTTGTTTTATTTTTGTTAAAAACTAATTTTTTTACTGAAAGCTTAACTTTTTTCATTCATAGTGAATAAATGTATCATTTTTAGATGGAAATTAAAAAGTTGCTATGGAAATTTATATATTTCTTTTGAAATTCATTGAAAATTCAATTATTCTCTTAAAATGTTATCTTTTTTGGTCAAAAATTCAACCGCTTTGTTGAACATTACACTATTTGGACATAATATTTGTCCTTTATGATTCAAAATTAATATTTCTTTTTTTTAAATTAACAGTTTTTTACAAAACTAAATGATTCGTATCCTTTTTTTTTTAATCAACAGTTTTTTACAAAATTAAATGATTCGTATTCTTTTTTTTAAATTAACAGTTTTTTACAAAATTAAATGATTTGTATTTAACTCCACTGAAACGATAAGAAGTTCATATGGAGAAGTGTTTGACGCGACCTCGTCTGTTTCATTTTAAAAATATATTTTTCTGATTGTTGCAACAAAGTTAGAAAAATCAAGAATTGTTAACAATTTTTAAATTATGGTGGTTCAATATAAGATCAAAAGGAATCAAATTTGATGTATACATGTATTTTTTATTTCACATAAAAAATTGCAATTATTTTGCAAAATTTCTCAAAATTGTTTGACTTAAATAAACTTGTTTTCTTATGCAAAAGATACTTCAAAGTGTCCCTAAACTTTTTTCTGAAATTTTTAACTTTTTGTTTACTTTTTACTGAGAGTAAGGTGAAAGTTAATGATTACTTAGTAAAATAATAATTGGAAATTAACATAATTTTTTTAATGGTATTGTATTTTTTCAAAGTGAATTTTTTTTTGCCGATGTCTTCAAAATATTAATCAAACAAAAAGACTATCCTTGAGTAGAAATAAGAGCAAAGAATAAAATAATTAAGAGTAAGTGGGAGAAGTAGGTCTATAAATGACTTGTGGAAATTTCGTTTTAAAGTAGAATTACTGCAGACAGGAAATTGCTTCCAGTATTATGTTACTACATTTAGAAACTATTGCTTTTGACTTCTGTCTGTATTAAGACGGGACTTGAAATCAGATATCAATTTTACAAATATCTGTTTTATTTTGGAAAAAAATACAGATTGTTTTAAAATCATGATAATCTTTTACGTTACTTTATAATTTGTTAATAACAATGAAACCAAAGCAAAGTTGAAAATTCCAGATAAATCCGCAACTATCTAGCATTAATATACGAGAAGATAGTTATTAACAATAATAATTTGTTCAAACAGTTAAGTTTGCTAAATATTAATCATGATTATCTCCCTTTAGGCCAAAGGTAAAAAAAAGTTCAAAATTTTAGAAAAAACCGCAACCATCTTGCATTATTGTAAAAGAAGATTGTTATATACAACAATAATTTGAATAAACAGTTCGGTTTGTTGAATTGCATTGATTATTGCTATTCTCTTAGTTCAAAGTGGACGAAATGTTATATTTTATTTATACTTAAAATTTTTTATTTTGTGCTAGAGAGTAATGAAAAAATGTCAAGAACATATTTCTGTAATCATGCACGAGGGGGATAAGTATCAATTAAAACGCTTAAAGAAGTACATTTGAGTTTGAAAGCTTTTCTCTACATCAAAGTTCGTGAAATTTAACTAAGCATTTGTGAAATTTTACAGATTTGATTTGCGAAAATTCAGCCACTGAAGGATAGTGAAAAATTACCAATTCTGGTAGTCGAGATATTTGCTAATTCAATAAAGGAAAACTAATTGTTTAATAAAAAATGATTTGGGATTGTATATAATAAATTTAAAAAAATAAAACATAAGAAACGTGAAAAATAGAAAAATTTAAATAAAACGACGCTATGATGTTCCATTCTTATTTCTACTAAAGCGATAAGAAGGTCACATTTTGACATTGTAAACAAGACATTGCGTGCCTCATTTCAAAAGCATTGCCTTCTGATTGTTTGAACAATGTTAAGAAAAATGAGAATTTTTGAGACTCTTATAATTCCATTGGATCAGATCAATAGACATATGTTTTGGATTTGCAAAATTTGTTTTGGTTGTATATTTTTTCCTTATATTTTATCGAAATTTGCAATAATTTATTAAAACTTAGTCAAAATTATTTGCCTGACATGAGCATCAGCTTGAATACATATGCATGTAAGTGCCTGAAGAAGGTGTTTTTAATTGTACACATTTTTTTAGGCTTAATATACTTTGTGGTTTTCTTAACTCAAAATTCATAATATCTAACTAATTACTAGCGAATATTTACTAATTTTATGAGCGAAAAGTGAGACACCAAAGATTAGAAGAAAATTACTTATTTGATTACTCAAGATATTTCCTGATTCAATAGGAGTAGGAAAACTAATTTTTTCATAACAATAAATAAATGTATTTGAAACTGTATAGAATAATTAAATGTTATAAAAATGAAAAATTGAACGATGAAAATATTTAGTTAAATAACAAGTATTTAATTTAAGCAAATTACTACAACATTTATTGATATAATATTGATTTATTTTATTCAAATGGATATCCATTTATTTTAGTGGAATATTTCTTCAAATGGGAAAAATTTTTGTTTGAAATAGTCTCCTTCGTATTCTATATTAAAATAAAAATTTCTGCCAACTAAATAAAAAAAAAATTTAATTAAATAAAATTATTATCTTTTTGAAATTATTGCTTATTTGTTATGAATAATTTAATTTTACCAATCAAATGAAATATTTTCTTCGACTACAGAAATATGAATTTATGTAAATACAATATTTTCTTTATCTAAGCAAATGCTTCATTGGTATAAATGATGCAATTCTTTGTATCAGATAAATCTATTTTTCACCTAATTAAAATTCTTTTAAAATGAAGTATATTTCTTCATTCAAACTAACCTGAAAGCTTAATTCAATTATAGAAAATTAACTGATTGATATGCGTACTGATCAATCCAAATAATCGATCTCATTCAATCAAATGAATATTTCTTAGAAGGACTGATCAGTTTTAAACCAATACAGACCATTTAAATCGAAAAAAATTATTTCCTTGAACGTAATAAATATTTATTTTAATCAAGAAAATACAGCTATAAATACTTGGTTTTAAATATATTGTTTGGTGTGTATATTAATATTAATAAATTCATCTTAGACCTAGTATGTATTCTGTGTTAAAACAATAAAATTTATATTAACTTTAATATATAAATTCATATTTCATTTCATTTACATGTGTGTGAAGAAGTCTGCATATATATACATTTATATATTAAAGATGAAGTCAGCCACTATTTTTTCTAACAGTGAAGCTGAAGAAACAAATTTTTCAGAAGAAAGTTAAATTTTCAACAAAAAATTTCACCTCTAGCCAAGGATAATTTTTCTACCATTAAAAATTAATTTTCAATCGAAAAGGACAAATAAATATTTAAACAGTTGAATTTTCTACCAAAAGTACATGAATTTCCTATCTAATTGTTGATTCTCCAATAAAGGATATTTTTAACAAAAAATTAAATAATTAAATTTCCAGATAAAAAAATTAATTGTTTTAAAAATAAGAATTTTCAACAAAATAGTTAAATTCTGAATCAATTCGGTATATCTTACAAGTAAAATGAATTTTTAACAAAGTAGTTTAACTTTCAATAAAGTAGTTGGATTTTTCACCAAAAAGATAAATTTTTAATTAAATAGTTTTTCAGGCAAATTTTCAACAAAAAGCATAAATTTTCTGCAGAATTATTAAATTTTTAATTAAAATTTTTATAAACTAATATTTTTTTAAATATTTAAATTTTTAAGAAAAGTGTTAATTCATAACCAAATAGATAAATTTTCAACTAAAATTATGAATCTCCACCAATAAAACTATTATTAAAAAAAAAAAGATAAATTGTTGATAAAATAGGTAAATTTACAGCCACGGATGAATTTTCAACTAAAGCGATGAATCTATACCTAATTAAAAAATAAAGTTAAGCAAAAGACCTTAACATTCAACCAAGTAGTTGAATTTGCACCCAAAAAACTAATTTTCGATCAAAAAAATTAGTTTTCTACGAAAAAAATACCTTTTTTAACGAAATACATCAATTTGTAAGCAAGTAGTTACATTTTCAAATAATAAAATGAATTTCCAACAAAATAATTACATTTTCGACCAAGTAGAAGAATTTTCAACCAAACGAGATGAATTCTATACCAAAAATATAATTGTAGACTTTCCAATTAAAGGGAATAAATTTTTAACAAAAAATATTTAGATTTTCTTGTTGGTCATTGTACTAACTTGATATTTTTGCATGGGCCTTTTAAAATTAAGGGTCAAACAATCGACAACTACGATTTAGTGAATGTAAATTCTCTTTTGTTAAAGGTCCTTCGGCTTCAACTAACACATTCTTATCACGCGTTTTGTGAGAAAAACGTTCAGAGAACTCACAGAATTTTGCGGGATTCAAGGAGTTCATGCAATTAAAGAAACTCAATAGTGTCCAAAAACTCGAAATTTTCAGGTACCCGAACCTGTAATGGAGCTCGCAATTTTTCGATTTTTTGAAACTGCACACTTGGGAGTGTTTTATCTGTGCACGTGCCCAATCGTGCCAGTGCCCTACAACATGCAAAATTTTACCTCTGGCCCTCGATGTGCACATTTGGGCTTGTGCATAGTTGATTCGTGCACAGTTGTACCCCTCGCAAATTTAGGCATGCACAGTTGGGATTCTCCCAACTGTGCACGTGTATAGCTGTGACATTGGCTAACAAGATGCCCACAGTCGGGAGTCTCTTTTCTGTGCACTTAAGCCTTACGTAGGGTGCCATCTGTGCACATCGATATTCAAACGTGTACAGGTGGTACTCTACCAACGTTTCACGTGCACAGATGTGACACTCCCAACTGTGCACGTCTAAATATCGACGTGAACATATGATACGCTAAGTACCATCCGGCTTATTCCAATTTAATATAAAACTAATAACTTCTTATCAGCATGATAATGTAAAAAAAAGTATTCTATAAAATACGGGGATATGGAAAAGAGTGTGAAGTCTAAAATATAAAAGCCATTTTTGAACCTATTAGAATATTATTGAACTGTACCACGCCAGAAACATCTTTCGCAAAATTTGCAATCTTTTTTCAAATTTATTATAAGGAAACGTACGAAACGTTTTCCAAGTTGTTAACATTACTTACTCTGACCCTCCCTTCCTCCCAATCCTGATATCAAACATAATGTTCAGTGCGAACCCTCTCTTCTGAAAATGGCAAAGTAGCTTAACGGCCCCTAAGCTGCGATTAAATGTTAATTCAAAACAACTGTCAATAAATTACTACAGAAAGCAATTTAATGCTGACCTTAAGTGTTTAAAACCTTGTTAGATTTTCCAAATACTTGACCAATTAATCAAGCTTTTTTACTATAGCTAATTCCGTCCGCATAACAACACATCCATACCACTATTTTATAAAAGCGTGTTATCTTTTCTTTGCTGCATAATGTTGTCAATAAAAAATCGATCAATTCAAATAGGGTTTTTCAAAATGTCAATTATTATTCCTACTGAAAATTGCGGACAAATTCCGGAATCTAAAATTTTTCCGGTATTGTTGGGAACGTCATCCGCCTTCTCTCATCCGGATTCTGTTTGTCCGTGTTTGAGAAATGTCCGGGTAATGTAACACGCTAAATTGAATCTGGATATTGTCCGGTAGGATACAAAATTTTCACGGT
>JAUELO010448645.1:0-13414 GCA_032357855.1 Amphibolips quercusostensackenii | reverse complement strand
AAAAATTACTCTTGGTAGTGTGAATAGTACCACTTACATAAGGTATCGTTTCCCCCTGGACTTCGGGTACGAAACATGACCTGCTGTCAATTATTTTTACAGTTTTAGGGCAAAAACAATAGTCGATATTTTCGAACCCTAACTCCGAGGGAGATAGAACACCATCTTGAAATAAGTTGCAACAAAATTTCATCCTTGAGTTTTTACTGTGCATTAATTCACCATGTAATAATTTTTTTGCTTTTAGAAACCCCAGCGTATACAGTGCAGCGATGCTGAATATGGGAAAAATGTTTACACGAAAATGTGAAAAAATCAGCCTCTTTTCGCTATTTGCATTACCGTAAATGTTTAAACCTACGGAAATTCAGAAACCGGGCCACGCAAATCTCTTTAACACTAAATGCTTATTAAAAAAAAAAAATCCAAAATCGGTCAAGAATTGCCTTCTGGAAGTTCTTTTGAAACTCATTTTTTTTATTTCACTTTTTAAAATTTACATACACTACCCGTCAAAAGTTGAAGCTTATGTCTTTTCTGATGATTGATTAAGTTCTATTAGTTTTATTTACGTCAGTGCTAAAAATGTGTCTCTTTGAAGGGTTGAATGCTCTTAAAATTTTGTATGAAATTGGACGAAGATAAAGCCAATTTGTCTATTTTTTAAGAAAATATAGCTACAATAATGTAAATTTAATTGCTTTTTCAAATTTACAATAACTTATGTAATAATCAATATTTTTAAATGTTATTAGGCTAATTTTTAAGCTATCTTTTACTGTATCACAACACTTTTTGAGCGTTAATCTAAAAAAATCTCCTGCCATATTGCGAAAGCTTAAGATATTTTTCCACGGTATCGCAACAGCTTATGAGCGTAAATCTAAAAAAATTTCCTGCTACAGTCGGAGAACTTGAAGTTGTTTTGTGCTCATAAACTTATGCGAAACTGTAAAAAAAAATTTTTAATGAGCCTAAGAGCATTAAAAAATATTTATTATCACGAAAGTATTTCGAAATTTATAAAAACATAGAAATTTACACTATTTTGGCAATATCAACTTATTAAATAGACAAATTAGCTTCATTCTGTGCTTATTTCATACAGAATTTTAATAGCATTTAATCTTTTAGAGAAAGAAAATTTTAGCTCCCACATAATTAAAATTAAGAGAACTAAATCAATCATCAGGAAATAGATGAACTTATACTTTTGACCGGTAAACAGTGGGGCAAAAAAAGTGCCCTTGGATAAATCAATTTTTATTCTCTACTATTTATTTAATTTTAACGTTTTTTTTAACTTTTCGAATTTCAAAAAGATTAGTGACAATAAATTTTTTTAATTATTTAAAAATTACTTACATAATGAAGTTGAATTTTTTTACAATTTTACCCAAGCGCCATTTCTTTTAAGATATTCAGATTAATCAAAGAAGATTTTTAAACAGTGTAACAACTATATGGCCATAATTTCCAGTTAGTGTGGGTGAGAATAATTTCAGAAATTAATATTGTGTTATAAGCAAATTAATGAATAAAACTCATTTTTTGGGATAAGCAATGTTTAGCTCAGTGAAATTAATATCTTTTGTATAAAATATGAGAGAAATGAATATTTAATTGCCATTAATTAGAAATAGATGCTTTTTGGTAATTGTTTCAACAATTTTCATAAACAAATTCACATTTTGGCGACTTTTCAATTAGAAGGCTTCATTTTTGTTTATGGAATCAACTAGGTATGTCTTTCCGATGACTTTTTACTGTGATAATTTGCACATTGACAACAGTTATTCATTATTTTAACAATTTTTACAAACAAATTCACAGTCTAGCGATTTTTCAATAAATATGCTACATTATTGTCTACGAAATCTACTAAGAATGTATTTTCAGTAACTATTATGATGATTTGCAAATCGACGTTAATTATTTATTACTTAAACAATTTTTATATGAAAATCGAAAGTTAGTCGATTTTTCAATAAATAGGCTTAATTTTTGTAGAGGGAATAAACTAAGGATGACTTTCCAAAGACTATTTACCATGACACTTTGCAAATTGACAACCATGATTTATTCTTCTACCAATTTTAATAAACAAATTCACAGTTACAATGAATGGGCTCAATTTTTGTATACGAAATCAAGTAAGAATGTCTTTCTGATGACTCTTTGATTTTTTTTTCTGTTATCGAGGTATTATTTTCCGTTTGTCATAACAATTGGTCAATTATCTAAAGTGTCTCAAGAAGCGTGAAATCAAGACCTGTAAAGAAATCGAGAGAATGATACAAGGAAATAATTTGTAATCAAGATGCACAAAGACTTGTTGCACTTTTTATTGTGTTCTGCTGGTCTTTATTCGGGAAGCTTGAAATATGAGTTTCCCTAAATTGAGAGATCACTGCTTTCAGAAGCTAATGCACTACTTTTAAATATTATGTGTGTTTATTGGATCCAGAAACAATCGAAGGTGTCGATCGGCAAAAAGTAGATACAAAATTAATTTGCTTATAACAATTGTTTAAATAATAAATTATTGTTGTCACTTTGCAAAGTATCATAGGAAAGAGGACATGAATGAAACCCATTACTTGTAACTGTAAATTTGTTCACAAAACTTGTTTACATAGTAAATAATTCTTGTCAATTTGTAAAGTATTATAGCAAATAGTCATTGCAAAGATATCGCTAGTTGATTCCGGAAACAAAAATTGAGCTTATTTAATAAAAAATCGCCAAACTGTGAAGTTGTTTATAAAAATTGTTCAAGCAATTAGAAATTGTAGTAAATTTGCAATGGATCATAGTAAAGAGTTATCGGGATGACATACCTAGTTGATTCTGTAAACAAAAGTTGAGCCTATTTATCAAAAAGTCGCTTAACTCTAAATTTGTCTATGAAAATTGTTTAAACAATTATTGCAGTAGAACATTTACTTCTTTCAAATTTCATACAAAGACTATTAATTTCAATGAGTTAAATATTGCCATCCCGAAAAAATGACTTTTCTTCATTAATTTCTTTATAACCCAATCAAATAGGTATGTCTATCTAATAATTCTTTCTTATGATACTTTGAAAATTAACAACAATTATTAATTATTTAAGCAATTTTTATAAAAAAATTCACAGATACAATGAATGGACTCAATTTTTTTATACGGAATCAACTAGGGATGTCTTTTCGATGACTCTTTTTTATGATGGTTTGCAAAATGAAAACAATAATTCATTATTCAAGCAATTGATACAAATAAATACATTTGGTGTGCATTCTTTGCTGATTAACAACTTCAATTGTTTCTCAATCCAATAAACTCACGCAGTATTCAAAAGCAGTGCTTTAGCTTCTGAAAGCAATGATCTCTCAATTTGAGGAAACTCATATCTCAAGCTTCACAAAATAAGGATCAGCAGCAGACAACAAAAAGTGAAATAAGTCTTCGTGCATCTTGACTAAAGACATTTTTTTGTATTATTTTCTCGACCTCTTTTCAGGTCTACATTTTGCGCTTCCTGACCCTCTTCAGATAATTAACTAATTGGTATGACAAAAGAATCAATGATATTTTCTCTATGAATCAGAATCTTATGCACTGATAGTGGCATTAAAAACCAATCATTTTCTTTTACAAACAGATTTGCATTCTCGGTAACAATTTTATGAAAGCGTCCGCCATGACTTGGTTTCCCGCTAGCCAGGACTTACAAAATGATGTAAAAGTTGTTGAGTAACTGAATGGTCAAACCAGTTATTTCGAATATTGTGTCATAATTCTTAAAGAATTTTTTGGCCGTTTTTTCATCGTTTATAGAACGACTTTCCTGTTTTACAACATCAACGATTGAGCCTAGCTGAGTGTAAATTTCATTCTGGATGCACACCTTTCTTTCATTTAATATCGTTTTATGTACGTCCAATTTACATTTTTTGTTTATTCCGTATACAAAAATTAAAGCCATTTATTATAACTATGAATTTGTTCATAAAGGTTGCTTCAGTAATGAATTTTTTTTGGCAATTTGCAAATTATCATACGAAGAGTCATCGGAAAGACATCTCTAGTTGATTCCGTAAACAAAAATTAAGCATATTAATTGAAAAATCTCTGAGCTGTGAATTTTTTTGTAACAAAATAGCAATTTTTTATTTAATAAAATTTCTAAAGGCTTTTTTAAAATAAAAATAGGTTTAATTCTGATAATTAGTGAAGACTAAAATTTAATTAGTCCACTGGTATTTTTGTTGCCCTACTGTGCGGTAGTGTAACACTTATGCGTTATGTGAATTTTTTACAAGAAGCTTGAGTAGTAAATCATTGACGCCGAGATTGGATCGAGTAAATGGTTAGCGCAGAGTGGTGATTAGGGCACTGATAACGCAGGAACGCATGGATAACGGAGTATCAGTCTCAAGAGAGTTTCGAACGTGCACTGGCATTGCTAGTTCGCATTTGTAACCTGTGTAACCCTGCAGTGCGGCAAACATAAACCTCGTTTGGTCGACCGACTGTACTCTATGCACTACCTTATTCTTTAAAATTCAATACTACTTTTTCAAGGGGGGGGGGGACCAAAAGATTCGTGACTCTTTTAATTCAATTTTTTTTGCTACCCTAGAAAATGCGATATTGAATTTTGTAATGTAGATTGTGGATGGGAGGCGTTACTCCACTTAATAGTAGGTATTTTAATAATCGAAATAGGTTATCAAAAAATCAATGTAGTTTACGATTACAAAATATTTATGTTATTAAAGTTTTTTAATATAGGGTGACATTTCTTGGTTTTCCAGGCTTCCAGAGTTTCCCGGTTTACCATTTAAATGAGATTTTCAACAAAATACATACATTTTTAACCAAAAAGTTGAATTTTTAACTAAGAAATATAAGTTTTTATTTGAAAATGAAATAGTTCAATTTTGAGTCAAAAAATACTCATTTACAAAAATAAAAAGAAACAAAATTTTTAACTGGATGACTTGAACTATAAAGATACTCGTATATTTTTAACATAATAGTTAAATCGGCAACCAAAATAATAAATTTTTAACAAACAGGTTCAATTTATAATAGCCTAAGGGAAGATACTGTAAAGCCTGTGATGTATATTTAAAAAATTTAGATAATTGATAAGCTAAATAATAATATTTTAAATAGACATTAAAGTTAGTTTCCTATACTTTTAGAATATTTATAGTTTATAAAACTGAAAGTTTTCTTAGGAAATTAATATTAATTTCGACCTAACCTTTTTTATTTCGGAATACACTTTTTATTTCGGACTACACAAAGTGTGTTTGTTGGACCACGTAACATTTTAGGCCCTGAACTGAAGTTATTTTAAGTTAAAGAAAAGCAGTGTGTGGTAGTGGGGCTACCTGGCAAAAGCGAAAATTTGATGAATTGACTTTGGAATTTTTCGTAAGGAATCATCATGAGTTTCAAGAACATCGCATAGTAAGAGAGAGCAGAGAGAGAGAGAGCGCACGAGAAGAAGGGAAGAGGGAGAGAGAGCGCATATACATGTTTAGCGTGACTGTGGTGCGTACTTATATCGAAGAGAAGCCTTTAGAGCAATTGCGAATCGCCGCATAACAGGGGAAACTCGAATAAAGAGCGAAGGTTTAGACAGTGCGTAAGTGAGTGACAGATCTCTCGATCCAGATCCTGCTAGGTCATACGTGTGGTCGTGCGGTTGTGCATGACGTCGTTTCTTTTTAATCCACTCCCCTCCCAAAAGCAGTTTCACTTTTTAAAAAACGTTTATAACGGGGGAAAGTTTACCGAATGAAAATTTCTACAGCTTGCATGTAAAAACAATCAGAGTAAAAATTATTTAAAATTGTTTAAACGTTCAACAAGTCAAGTGCAAAGAACTAGTTAAAACAGAGCTCCAGGGTTTCGTTGATGCCTTCCTTCGTATTATTCTTATTGGGAAAATGGAAAATCATTTCAATGTTTAGTTTTATTTTATTTTCAGTTTATAAATTTTTATTTAAATATCACCTACAAATTCAGAAGTAAATATGATGCCGAATTTTCTTATCTATTTCAGACTCACCAAGATTGTTGGAATCAGCAACGAGTTTTGTGGCTATGAGTAGTCTGACCAAAGTCTGGCCACTACTACTACCGATGAATGAGCTGGGAGCATCCCCACGTTTCGCTTACTGTCAACCATTGAATGGTTTCTTTTTTTAAAGCTATATATTAATAACAATCAGAGAACTAAATTTTTTTTTCAAAACGAGGGTAAAAACACTCGGTTAATCCGCTGGGCCGTTTGGTTACCCGAACTTGTAATCCTGGGTACTCCGAGTAATCCACTTGTAATCCAATGTAATTTAAGTAATTAGGAGAAATACAGCACTTATAAGCCAGAGTAACCCCTTGTAACCCAAAGTAATCTACTTGTAATCCAATGCAAACCACTCGTCATCAAAAATAATCCGCTTGCATTCCATGATAATATACTCGTAATCCGGCGTAATCCACTTGCAATACAGTGTAATCCGCATTTATCTAGAGTAATTCAGTCATAATTCTAAGTGATCCCGCTATAATCAGCTCGCCTAGATATTTTGGAGACGATTCCAAAGGTGTTTTTAATTTATTGATCGGTTGCTTAATTTACTCATAAAAACTAGAGAACATTAAATAATAATTTAATTGTTTGAAAAATATTTGAAAAACAAAAAATTATTCTACTTTGTAGAAAATTCAACAATATCATGTAAAAGTAATTCTTTGTTGTTGAAAATTTAACTATTTGGGTAGAAAGTTTTTTTTTTGTTGAAGGTTAAACAACTTAGTTAAAGCTTCATTCTTCTGTTGAACGATCCTTGATTTTAGTTCAAAATGCTTTGGCTGAAAATTAAACTGCGTTACAGAAAATCCATTCTTTTTTAGTTGAAAATTAATTTCTATAACTGAAAATGTAACTATTAGATATTTCGTGAAAATTTTTTAGTCTCAAATGAAAGGTCAACTATTTTGTTAAAATTTTATTTTTTTGTAAAAAATCTAAATTCTTGCTTGAAAATTTGTGTACTTTGTAAACTCTTTTTTGGTCGAAAATTAATCTTCTTGCTTGAAAATTGATCCTTTTATTGCAAAATAAAATATTTTCGTGAAAAATTGGACTATTTTATTAAAAATTCGTTTTTTTTTTTGCTAATTTTCATAAAAACTTGCATAAACAAATTGACAGTTGGAGCAATTTCAAAAAGTTTCTGGTACTTTTAAGAGTTTTGTAGCTCAGGGCAGAATTCTTCATAGTTTCGGTCGGGTGTTTGTCTATTTGTCCATCCACCCGCTCATTGTAATTTTTTTCTAGAAAGAGGAATTGGGGAAAGTGCGAAGAAATGAGGGAAAATTACAAGAGAGGAAGTTACAGAAAGTAAGCGAAGAGAGAAAAGATGAGGAAAGGGATAGTTGGGAAAGTGAATAGAGGGAAAATAAGGAAAGGGTAAGTCTGCTAACCAACGGAAAAACCTAGTAATTAACATTTGCCATAAAGGTCACTTTCTCATGCGCATGTATCGAAAAATAGTCTTCATGGCAAATGTCACTTACTAGGTTTTTCTAGTGGACAGCAGAAGTAGAAAAAGTAAAAATAAGTGGAGGAAGGCGAAGTAGGGTGATAAGTAGACTGAAACGAGAAGAGAGTAAGTAGAAGAATTTTGAGGAAATAATGTCGAGTAGGAAAAGTAAAAGGAAAGAAGAAAAAGCAGGGAAAGTATGTGTAAGTGATGAAAGTAGGAGAAATAATTAGGAATAAGTGTGAGCAGGTCAAGGGAAATAAGGGTTGGGGAAGGAAAATCTTGAAAGGGGCGTGTTAGCTAGTAAAAAGAGAAGAGGGGGAAGTGAAGAAAGAAACATGAATGGAAAGTGTGGAAGGGAGTGGTTTGAACGATTTAATTAACGTCCCAATAGTCTACGAAACTCTCTTTTGTGGGCGCTTGCATGAATTCTTAAAAAAATTATTTTCTTCAATCTTTATTTTTTTTTGGCTCGTTTAGAAATATTTCTGCAATGATGATATAAGCTCTTTAATTTTCATTTTGTTTCTTCTTCTTTTAGAAGTATTTCAAAAACACTGTGATTTGGAGTTGAGAGGTTTTCCCTTTGAGCAGTTAATCGCATTTTCGGATAAAGTTGAAATCGTTTCCAAGACTCAGCTCGTGACGTTCCTTTTCGTAAGGCGTCGAGGGAGTTTGGTTATGTAGGTGAAAAGTTTAGGGAGTAGAGTGAATAATATTCGCCTTGTTTTTTGAGTAGGCGATACTGGGATAGAAAAGAACTATTTTGTTGAAAATTGATCTTTTTGCGTGAAAGCTAATTTTTTTAAGTAAAAATTTTACTATTTCATTTTTGGTTGAAAATTGATATCATCAGACAAAAGTTCAACTATTTGGTTGAAAATCCATACATTTTGTTGAAAACTCGTCTGCTTGGTTGAAAATTAATATATTTTGTTGAAATTTGTTTTTTTGTATCAAAATTAATTTCCTTAACTGAAAATGTACACGTTGAGTATTTTGATAATCTTCAAAATTTTTTAAATTTCTAACAAAATTTAAATTTCTAAAAAAAATTTAAATTTCTAAAATTTTCCAAATTTCTATAAGTATTGAAATTTCTGAAATCATGAATTTCTTATATTGTATAAATTGATATTTTTGAGTCAAAGACTCAATGATTTGGTCGAGTGTATATATTTCATTGAAAATTATTCTCTTTAAGTAGAAAAATAATCTTCTTGAAAGAAAATTCATCTTTCTTGTTTGAAGTCTAACTATTTTGTTATAAATTATTTTTTGTTTGATAAACTATCTAAGCCAAAAATTTATAAATTTCATTTATTTTGAAAATTTGTATTCTTAAGTTAAAATTGCATCTACTAGGTTAAAAATTGCAATGCTTTGTTAAAAGTTTTTTTTCTGGTTGAAGATTATTGATTTTAGTTGGGAATGTTTTGATGGAAATTTCAACTATTTTCATGAAAAGTCGTCTTTCTTTTTTTGTTTCAAGATAAACTTTGAACTGAAATTTTAACTTTTTATTTGTTGTGAATATTTGTTTTTCTTAGTTCAAAATTAATGCATTAGAAATTTTTTTTTCAAAAGCTACAACTCATGCTCTTTTTTATTGAAAATTTTACTTTTGCATTTTTTCTGTACATGAACCTTTATCAGTTCAAAATTTAACTATTTAATTAAAAATTTCTTTAGTTCGTCAAAAAATTGATTTTAATATGTTGCATAAATGAAATTAAGATTCATCTTTTTGATGCAAAATTCAGCTTCTCTTTTAATTTTTTTGTTTAAAATTAATTTTATAGATTAGAAAATGTGAATTTTCCATTTTTAGTTCAAAACTTATAGTTTTTATTTAATAATTCAAATGTTTAGCTATAAATGTATCTCTTCAAGTTAAAAGTTCAATTATTTGTTTAAAAAATAATCAAAAGTGTAAAAAAAATTTTAAAAATATTTTTTTTTTAAATTCATCTGCCTTATTCAAAATGTGTCTTTCTGGGTTGATAATTAAACGATTTGTTTAAAAATCAACCTTTTTTAGATTCATCTATTTTGTTAAAATTTTTTTTTCAGTACAAAATAATCTTCTTGGTTGAAAAAGCAATTATTTGTTTGAAACCCAATCAGGGTTGTAAAAGATATAACAATTTTGTGAAGAAACGAACATTTTCTTAAACTCCCCTGTTCTGTAGAAAATTTGCCTTTTTAGGTTAAAAATTAACTATTTGGTTAATAGTTAACTTTTTCTGTTGAAAATCCATCTATTTTGTTGAAAATTTGTCTTTTTCGGTGCATAGTTAATCTTCAAGATTGAAAATTAAACTTCTGAGTTGAAAATTAAGTTCTGAGTTGAAAATATTACTTCTTTGGTACAAAATTAATCTATTAGGTTGAAAATGGAATTATTCAAATGAAAATTAACCTACGTTGAAAAAAAGCTGAACATTTTTGACAGAAAGGCATTCTTTGTTTGAAAATTCACCTGTTTTGTGAAAAATTTGTCCTTTTTGGTTAAAAATTCAACAATCGCTTAATAATTAAATATTATTATTGAAAATTTATGAATTTTCTTGGAAATTTTCCTTTTTGGTAGAAAATTACTTGTTTTTATTAAAAATTCATTTTTGTTGGTATATAATTTTACTACTCAAATAAAAGTTGAACTACTTTGTTGAAAATTCATTTTTTGCTTGGAGATGCATAATTTTTGTCAAAGGTTCGACAATTTTGTTGAAAGGATATTGCTTAGGTGAAAAATTCACAATTGTCGAGTCCAGGTGGAGTAATTCACTATAATTTTATATAATCTTGAGTGATCTAATGCAATCCAGAGTAATCTAAGTTAATCCAGATAAGTTCTGTATATAGAAGTAATCAACTTGCACTGGACTGCATCTTTAGAAGTAATTTCCCCTCGGCAATTCGTTAATAAATTATTCTTAAATGATTTAATAAAGATGTTAAGAAACAGAGGTTATGTAAACCCTAAAAAGAAGATATCATCTCTTTGTTTTCCCTCTTGTTTATCATTTTTTCAACAGTATTTAAAAAACACTGTGAATTGGAGTTAGGATGATAAATGATTTCCGGATAAATGTAAAATCGTTTTCAAGACTTAGTTCATGACATTCCTTTTCGAAAAGAGACAAGAAAACACGATTTTGTAGGTAGAAGGATCAATGAGTCGAGGGAATAATATTCGCCTCGTTGTTCAAACAGGCGGTACTGCGTTCAGAGAGAGGAGAAAAGAGGTTGAGGAAGGAATAAGGATGAAGTACGAAGACGGAGGCAGCTGAAGATACGGAGCATGGGAGGAGAGATGAGATCCTAGGGAGCTGCTGCTGAGTGGCTATATTAAGACGTGAAACAAGAGTGCAGTGCTTCGCCTATCGTCCGAGTGGGAATTCCACTATTCGACTTTCAAGGGACTCGACAAGTTCATTGATGGCTTTCGTGTCTACACGCATAAAAGAGGAAACTGGACACGAGCCATTTCAATAAAACTTTATGTATCGACGAGTCTGAGAAAGTTAGATGGTCTCATGACGATTTGCCATATAGTTCACATGAGTTATTAGCAAGAATCAACTTCTTAGAAATTCGAACGCCAGAATGATTTTTGTTAACTCGTTTGAATGTTGTTCTCTATTGTAAGTGCACAGAGAAGAATAAATAGTCAAACTTGGAGTGTCAAAATTAAGATATTCAGATTGATCTTCCAGACAGTAACAAGTATTATCCTTAACTTGATCTTCGTATTTAGGCAAATAGCCATACTTTCGGCATCATCAAATTGAAACTATAAGATTTTCAATCAGAATGGTCTGCGGCATGAATTCTACTAAACGCTGTCTGAATACACCCAACATTTAAAATGCATGCTAGTAGGCAGAGAAGTAATACATCGTCTAAGTGTTTGTGCGTATACAATTGTGTATCAGGAATCTCACTCTTCAAAAATAATAAAGATGCTTTTAGACTTGTTGGATTTTATATAATATTTATGTTTCTTAAGTTCCGCCTAATAATTTTAATTTTCGTTTCCCGTTTCTCCTACTCTTATAAATATAATAAATAGTCAAACTTGAAGTCTCAAAATTTAGATGGTCAGTTTGATCATTTAGATAGTACCAATAACCATTTTTTATGTTTTTTCTTTATGGTCAGGCAGATAGCCTCTCCATAAGGAGAATCAAATCGACACTCTAGGAGTGTCAATCAGCAGTGGCTGCGGCACGACTTCTAGCGAACGCTGACTGAACACACCCGACATTCGAAATGCATTTTCGAATCATGTAGCAGATATATCACTCTTTAAAAATAATATAAATGATTTCAGACTTGATGGATTTTATAGCAATTTTCATGTCTTTTAGGTTTCATGCAATAATTTGAATTTTTGTTTCTCGTTTCTCTTACTCTCATAAATATATAGAATAGAGACAAGCGATACTAAATTTGATCCTCTGGTATGACCAAGTTAACAATCTAAAATAATCAAGCTACCACTCATAGGATAATCAGGCTCGCACTTAAGTAACGTCAACTTTACATTTTGGGATAGTGAAACTAATCATCAAATTTTGAAACTCCACGAATTGTACACTAGACCGTCTGGGGCACTGCACAATAGTTAAGGCTCAAATGTAGTCAGCCTAAAGTTACAGATGTTCAGACTGATTAGCTATTTTTCTCTGTGTGATCGCACCTTGCCACATGTATCAGTTATTGGAACGTTAATAGTCTCACAAATTTTTAGGAATTAGACAGCTTTTAGATAAGCAAACTAACTAATAATAGGGTTCCTTGTCTGGCTGAAACGTGTCAAATGTCAAATCAGTTTTAAGTCCCCAAAGTTTTTAATCAGTATTCAATATTTGTCAGTCCTGATACTAAGGACAAAAGTATAGTTCGTGCAAGGGGTGGTTTGATTACATTAGTTTAAAGAAATTGTTTTGCTAAGGTTACATTGATAGATAATTGGAACTTGTGGATATTTTCAAAAGTATAGTATCTACGAAAATATTATGAAGTGAGTAATTTTTATTGGCCACCGGCTGCAGGTGATATCTTTTATGTACATTTCATGCAAGTTCTGCTTTTTTATCTAATAGAAACAAATCCAAATGAATTCGAAATAATTTTCACATGTGACTTTAATGACAGACTTAGTAGTTTAAATAGTTTAGAGGATCACATTTTTAAGTCAACGCAGTATAAGAAGCTCGCATGATCTTAAAGTTAACATGCGCGTCAGGATGCTTTCATCCATCCTGGAGTTGCTTGACATAATTTTGGGTAATGGTCACATAATATCTCGTTATCCCGCTAACTTTACTGAAGGCAAGTTAGGATATAACCTATCAGATTTTGCCTGAGATGGTATTGATTCATTACATTTAGCTTATGACCTATATATGACTGCCGCTGCTGAGGGATCAGATCACTTTTTATTATGGGTCGAACTCGCAAATACAATCAAACGCAATGGAAGCTTAAAGGTAGAAAAATTTTTTTCTGAAATTATCAAGCAAATCATTACAATAATATGTAGCACGCAGAAAACTGTTACAAACATAAATATTAACTACCAAGTGACCAAACTTTGGTTTAATAAACAAAAAAATCAAGGTTTAAGCACAATGCACAATAGCACGATTTGAAACAGGTTCAACAAAATTATAAATAGTAATTATTTTGAAACATAGTTATGTTATAAGATTTAAAAAAATCGTTTAGTAACAAGATTGGCTTGGATTCCCGTGTGGAGTATTATCAGGGGGTGCCCGGGTAAAAATATTTGGTCTTGGTTTTGACTTGGTTGAAGACTAATCCAAGACTTTCAAGTTATAATTTTTGTC
>JAUELO010448629.1:0-13416 GCA_032357855.1 Amphibolips quercusostensackenii | reverse complement strand
TCATTTATTTATTTCTCACGTCCGGCGGGATTCACCTGTCGCAGAGTGAAAAGATACCGATGGAATTCGTATACTCCACAACTAAAAATGCTTTCAAAAAAGGGGAAATAGGGTGATTTTTTATGAAAATAAGGGCATAAATTCTTATTAGAAGAATTAATGAATGTTCCATATGCCATTCCCAAAAAAATGTTGGATTTTTAACCAAAAAAAATTTGTTATATGCTAAAAAAAATGAATTTTCAACTCAAGAAGACGTCTTTTTGAATTACTTATTAATTATTTAACTTTTGAACCTGCAAAGATGAATTTCCAAAAAACAAAGTTAATTGTAACCAAGAAAGATGAATTTTCAACCAAATAGTTGAATTTACCAGCAACTAGTTGTACTTTTAGGCACTATATACAAATTTTTAACTAAATAGTTGAATTTTCAACCTGCGAAGACAAATTTTCAAATAAATTTTGGAATTTTTATTAAAAAGAAACACTTGAATCTTTAACCAAATTGTTGTATCTTCAAGCCGAAGGATGAATTTTTTAGAAGATATTTTTACTTCCAGCTAAAAACTTTTCTATTAAAAAAAGGAATTTGCAATCCATAACAGATAAATTTTCAGTCTAAAAAAGATTAATTTGTCAATGAAATTTTTTTTTTAATGCAGTACTTGTATTTTTAATAATAAAAGAGCAATTTGGACCAAAAAATATAATAGTTGATATTTACACCAAGAAAATATATTTATTTAAAATTGTAAGCAGTTCAATTCAACCAAAAAGATTAATTTTTAACGAAAAATGTAATAGCTGGTATTTCAACAACAAAATGTTCTAATTTAAAATAAAAAAAATATTTGAATTCAAACAACATGACAAATTTCTTTATCAACGTAGTTGAATCCTCAACAAAAACAGATTAACATTTGCCGAAACAGTTGCATTTTTGACCAAAAAAGATCAAGCTTCTACTAAAAGAGATGAGTGTTTAAACCAAATAGACGAATTTACAAAAAAATTCAATTTTACCCCAAATAGTTAAATTTTGAACCAGTTAGTCGAACATTCTGCCAAAATGTTGAAATTTCTACGCAAAAAGACGAATTCTTAACAAAGTAGTTTGACTTTTAACTAAGTAGTTAAGCTTTCAACCATTAGTTGCATATTTAGCCCATAACGGTAACTTTTTAACCAAAGATGAATTTTTAATTCAAAAAGATCATTTGTTAGTAAAACATTTGAATTTTTAACGAAGTAATCAAATTTTTTATCAAAATAGTTGAATTTTCAACCCAAAAAGATGAATATTCAGTTAAGAAGATTAATTTTCTACAAAAAATAATAATTATTATTATCAAAATATATTAATTTTCAACCAAATAGTTAAATTTATAACCAGAAAAGATTAGTTTCCAACAAAAAATGGAATAGTAAAATTTTCATCTGAAGAAATTAATTTTCAACCAAAAAATATACGAATTTTTAGTGAAAGAGATGAATCTTCAGGCCAAACAACTTTCAACAAAGTTATTCGAAATTTAATCCTATAAAGATTAACTTTCTACCAAAGATGAATTTTTAAACCAAAAATACGAATTTTCAACAGAATAGGTGAATTTCTGAATAAAAAATCTAACCTTTAACAAAATATTTCAATTTTAGATATAATAGTTTATAATTATAATAATCTTGTAGGGCCTAAAAAAATAAATGTTTTTCATCTTTCGACTTCTTTTATATCGTTCGTTGTTTGGCCTCAAATTTTCATCTTCGTTTTTTTTCTATTTGAAAATGCTATAACTTTGATAATTTTTTTTTATCAAAAAAAGTCATTAAGATAAATTGTTCGTCACTTCAAATAATACGAAAAGCCGTACATAGAATTTTTAAATTTGAAAAACTAGTATCAAAATTTTTTTAAATGCTTTAGCTTTTCAAATTTTTATGAAAAATATCTGTCTGAAGAATTGGACCTTCAGTTTCCGCTACTTAACAAGTATACTAAAGGCCAATCTAATAGATTAATTCATTTGAAAGTTATTGTGCTGAAAGACTGAAAATCTACAGACAGACACATTGGTATGAGCCGGTTTTTCAGGTTCATAGGGTCTTAAAACGTGTAAATTCGACCAAAATGGGGGGAGAAGTCAAACTCTACATAAATCTAATACCTTCTCTCATGAAAATGTAAAAAGAGGAATTTTTTCATAAAGAGAAAAGAGCAAAGAGCACAGAGCAAATATGCACGAGCCTATCTGTGCACGTCAGTGTTCACAGGGCCAACTGTGCACGTTGTTTTCCACAGGCACAACTGTGTACCGGGCCATCTGTGCACGTCTACATTTCTAAGTGCAAAGATGGGGCACTTCTGACTGTGCACGTTGAAATTTCGAGGTGCACAGATGGTAAACTATTATGGTTTACGTGTACAGATGGGAGACTACAAACTGAGCACGTGCATATATAGGAGACTCCCAAGTGTGTATGTCTTGCATGTCTCAATTAATACGACTATATTTTTAACTTACAAGTCTACGTGCGCCGATGGGAGACACCCAACTATGCACGTCCCAATTTACGAGGGGTACAACTGTGCACGAGCTAAGCTGTACACGTCGAGTGTCGGTGGTACAACTGTGCACGTGCACAGATGGGAGACTATCAACTGTGCACGTCAAGGGTTAGTGGTACAACTATGCATGTTATTGGTCACTAGCACAACTGTGCACGTGCGCAAATAGTACACTCCCAATTGTGCACGTCGATATTTAGACATGCACAGATGGTACTCAACTAACGTTTTGCGTGCACAGATGGAAGACTCTAAACTGTGCACGTCTTAATTAATACGAGCAGGTTGTAAGCTTACAAGTCCACGTGCACAGATGGAATACTACGTCCTGTGCACGCCTCAATCAATACAATCGTATTTTTCACTGACAAGTTTACGTGCACTGATGGTACTGTGTCAACTGCGCACGTCTTCATTATCACAATCAGATATGCAACTAACAAGTACACGTGTACAGATGGTACCCCTTCAACTGTGCATGTCTTAATTAATAAGATTATATGCGGCCCTTTTAATATATATTTTGGATGATAGGTAAAGGAGACCAGTGGTGGGATTCCGATGCTCTCTAACCTAGTTGATCGAATCTCTCGTTCTATCGTATGAAATGAGAGTATAATCTGACCACGTGGAATTTTAGGTGAAAAGTCAAATGGTTTTAATTAAGACGTGCACGGTTGGGCTCGTGCACAGTTGTACCCCTCGCAAATCGAGACGTGCACAGTTAAGAGTATCCCATCTGTGTACGCGGACTTGTAACTTCAAAATTTGATCGTATTATTTAAGACGTGCACAGTTGGAAAAGTGCTATCTGTACACGTGCACAGATGGGAGACTCTCAACTGTGCACGTCGAAATGTAGACGTGCAGAGATGGCCCGGAGCACAGTTGTGCCTATGATAAACAACGTGCCCCGATGGCCCTGTGGCCATCGAAGTGCAAAGATGCGCTCGTGCACAGTTGCTCCATGCATAGTTGTACTCTTTCCGTCAGAAATTAACGCGTGGACCGTCAAGGTGTGCCTTGGTTAAAAGTTAGTTATTTTTTGTAAACAATTCTGTTATTGTGGTTAAGAGATCAACTTCTCTGCTGAAATTTGAATTACTTTGTTGATAATTCAATTTATAAGTTCAAGATTAAACTATTTGTTAGAAATTAATTTTTTTTGGTAGAAACTAATTTTTTAAAATGAAAACTCAACCTTTCCATTTTGTGATGCAAATTGATCGTTTTAAGTTGAGAACTCAACTAGTGCATTAATTATTGAGAATTCGTCTTTTTTTTATTAAAAATCGATTCTTTTTTGTTGGAAATTCATGCTTTTAGTTACGAATTCGCCTTCTGGTTTGAAAAAAGAGGAAGTTTTGTTTTTCTCTTTATTTTTTCGTTGCTTCAAGACGCTTCGCTGAAAGGAGCCAGTTTTGTTTGCTAGCCAAGACAACAATTTTCTTCGTTGGAGGATTAAAGCGCAGACCCTTGAGGAGTCTGCCCTACACTTCTAGATCCTCTAGGAAATGCGATTTCACTCTCGTAAATCATCCATTTGTTTTTCTTTGATATCGTAAATCTGGCTCAAACTTTTCATGAACTAGCAATGTCTATGGTTGCTGAAAACCCTCGGGACAATTAAAGCAGAATATGGCTCTCTCGGCGATTCTTCTTTGGCTGTTTGTCTTGCAGTAATGAAATTACTGATCAAGCAGAATCAATAGCGGAAAAGATCAATTATACCCTTTCCGGATATTTGAATTATTCATCTAATTTACTAATTTCCAATTCGGAATGAAAGACTTTAAAATCTTTCTGTTCCCCTCTTTTTCGTTTTTAAAGTGTTTTTTTCTCTATTTTCAAGAAATTTTCCCGTTTCTCATATTTTCGCTTAAACGCGGAATGAATTAGTATAAAAAACCTCTAAAAATTTTTAGTTGAAAGCTACTTCCTTTTAATTAAAAAGTCTACAATTATGTTTTTCGTTAAAAGTTGTATTATTTTGTTGAAAATTCAAAATTTTACTTAAAAATTCCACCACTTTGTTGTAAGTTGAACTACTTTATTAAAAATTCAATTTACTGTTTGAATATTTACCTATTGTGTTAGAAAAACTTTTTTGCTTAGTAATAAACTATTATGTTGAAAATACATTTTTGGTAATTGAAAATTCATTTTTTAAATTAAAAACTTATCTTTTTTATTTTTATCTGAAAATTGATCTTTCTAGTTAATCAGCATACTTTGTGAAAAACTTATTCATTTAGTTGAAAATTATTTCCTTAACAGAAAATTAATTTATTTTAATTGAAATTTCAGTGATGTTAGCTAAGAATTTCCATATTGCATTTTTGATAGAAAATTATTCGTTTGTAGTTGAAAATTTGAGTACTTGATTGGAAATTATCTTTTTATTGGAAATTCATATATTCGGGTGAAAAATTTAACTTTTTTGTAGACGATTTTTTTGGCTTGAAAATTTAACTGGTTTTGTAGAAAATTCGTCTTTTGGGATAAAAAATCCAACTACTTGATTAAAAGTCGAATTACTCATTTAAAAAAATTATTTTATTAGTTGAAGATTCATCTCTATGGTTGAAAATTCAACTGTTTTGTAGAATACTCGTCATTTTTATTTAAAAATTCAACTCTTTGGTAGGAAACTTGTTTTTTTGGTTAAAAATTCGATTATTTTGGTTAAAACTTCAACTATTTGATTGATAATCTCCTGTTTTGTTAAAAAATTGTTTGTTATTGGCTGAAAATTAATTGCTTTAACTGAAAATTTAATATTTCAATTTTTAACTGAAAATTAATCGTTCTAAGTTAAAAATACAACTATTACATTTATCGTTAAAAATGTATTTTTTCGTTGTCGAAAATTCAATTATTTGTTTGAAATTTGAACTTTTTGTTGAGAATTCGTTTCTATTTTGTATGAAAATTAGTTATTCAAACTGAAAATATCAACATTCTATTTTTTTAACTGATAATTTTATATTGAAAATTCGTCTTATTTGTAAACAAATAATCTTCTTAGATGAAAGTTCAGCATGGAAATTTAACTTCTTTGTAGAAAACTTGTCTATTTGGGCTAAAAATTCTATTATTTTGAATAAAACTATCACTATTTGGTTAAAATGTTGTTTTTTTCAAAATTCAACTATCTACCAAATGAATCCAGCTTTATGACTTGAAAATTCAACTACTTGGTTGAAAATGCAACAGTTTTCAGTTAGGTGTATTCTTTTTTATTTAAAAATTCTACCATTTGGTTAAAATTTAAATTTTGTTGGTTGAAAATTCCACTATTTTGTTCAAAATTTAACTAGTTTTTTTATACTCTTTTTTTTGCTTGAAGGTTCAACTATTTTGTTGTAAATGCAACTGTTTGGACTAAAATTATTTTTTTTTTTTTTAAATCCAACTGGTTCGTTGATAAATCATCTTTCTTGGTTGGAAATTAACTTTATTGTTGAAAATGAATTTTTTCGGGCTTAAAGCAACGGTTTTCTGAAACTTTTGAATTTTCAATTTGAAGACTTCAATATATTATGAGTTATATCATGAGCATTTCAAATTGATTTTAATCTGGTGCATATACATTAAATTTATTCAAAAGACCTGTTTCCCTAACTATTCCCACATTTGCGTGAAAAATTAACCTACCTGTTTTGAGAGCATATTAAACTATAAAGTCTGAAAAAGGTAATTTAATGACATATCTAGTATAGCTATTAAAGATTTTTAATTAAATAAAGACGTTTGGATAATCAATTAAAACTTGAATCAACTTTTCTAAAGCAATCTTCGGAACCGTGCAATTTGAAAGAGATGTAAGTGATCTGAACTCTGGAGATTCTGAGTACATTAAAGAGTCCTAAGTCTTTCAATTTCAATATCCTTTGCATAATCTTGCATTGAGCGTTAATTCTTCTTCGCTGACTGTTTTAAAAATCTCTGGAAGTTCTTAAAATGGTTAATTTTATTTCTCGTTTATTATAAGAGGGGTTATTTCTTCTTGCTTGATATTAAGCGAATTAGAGGGATTCGGTCAAGATTCTTAAAATCACACTTTGACGGTAGTGGTAAGCGATCTCCTTGAATAGTCAATGTGAAAATTCTGCTCTAAATGCTAATTTCCCCATCTTCTAGCTTCATTCACGGAGCTTCGGCAAAGAGCACTTAATGGTGACCGAGCGCTGCAAACTTCTCACCTCTCAATGAGCTTAAGATATCAAGTTGTACAAAATAATAACTTTAACTTCGTTTTAAAGCATCAAATTATCAACTTTACTAATTAGTACACGCAGTCACACGTGAAATTGTTGATTTTATATGTACAAGGTATAAGTAGATAAATCAGCGAGCTTAATTTATTCATTAATTATTCTTCATTCGACAGCGGAATTTCCCAGGACATTATTTTGGTTTCAATAACTGAGGAATTTTAACAGAATTAAAAAAATCCATAAGATATCCAAAGATTTCAAAGAATTTTAAAATCAAATCCACTGAAGTTCCTTGAAATTGCGCAAAATTCCATAAGAGCCCTTAAATATTCTTGACCATTTTTTGAACATTTTTAAATCTCTTGAAATTACATAATTTCGAAATCTATTTTACTCCAAGAGTTTTGAAAGTATGTGATTCGTGTATTTTGTTCAAAATTCAACTATTTAATTAAAAGATGTATTACTTTACTACAAAATTATTTCGTTGGTTAAAGATTTATATATTTCGCTAAAAATTGAACAATTTTGGTAGAAATTCTCTTCTTCATGTGAAAATCAATGTTTTGCATTGACAATTTCCGTATGCAATTTTTTTTATTAAAAATTGATCGTTTTCAGTTGAAAATATAACGACTTAATTGAAAATTAAATTTTTATTGAAAATTCATATTTTCGGGTAGAAAATTCAAGTGTTTTGTAGAAGATTTTTTTTGGCTGGAAAATTCAACTGATTTTGTAGAAAATTCGAAACTTCCCCGAAGTAGCACCAAATCTCATAAAAGCCTTTAAAATTCCTTGACAATTTTTTTAACATTTTTAAATATCTTAAAATTGCATAATTTTGAAATTTTTTATACTTTTAGAGTTTTGAATTTTTGTCATTTTAGATTTCAAAAAATTGTAAGCATTATCAACGAATATCGAGGATTTTCAAGGAGTTTCAAAAGTTTTGTGGGGCTTTCAAAGGATTTAACGAGATTTTTTAGAGATTTGGAAGCATTACATAAAACGTTTAGGTAAATCAAAAAATGGCAAAGAATTTTACGGGTTTTTAAGGTATTCTAATAGATTTTAAAAAATCAAGTAAGATTTTTTTATGATTTCGAGGTAATTTAGGGGTTTTAAAACGAAATCCTTTAGAATTTCTGAAAATTTCGTGAAATTCTGTGATCAAAAAAGATCAACTTTAACGAAATATTTCCCTTTTCAATGAAATAATTAAATTTTAAATCAAAAGAGATGAATATAAAACTGAAAATATTATAGCAGTTTCTTTAATTATACCAGGAATATCTCTTTTATACGTAAAGACGAATTTTCAATACAAACGGACCAATTGTTCACCCAGAAAGATGAATTTTTAAATGAACAGTTAAATTTATGATAAAAAAGAAGACTTTTAACAAAATAGTTAAATCTATTCTAACAAAAAAAAACAAATGTGTAACTAACAAAGATTTTTAATTAAGAAAGAACCAAAATTGAACCAGATTGTTAAATTTTCGAGCCAGAAAGGTGAATTTTCCAACGACATTATTTTGTTTTGATTAATTAAAGGATTTTAATAGAATTCAGAAAAAATTTTATAGGATATTTAAAGATTTCATAGGATTTTAAAACGAAATTGATTGAAAATCCTCAAAATTGTACAAAATTTTACAAAAGCCTTTGAAATCTTTTGTCAATTTTTTTAACTTTTTCAAATCTACTAAAATTCCATAATTTTGAAATTCATTCAGTTCTAGAGTTTAAAAATTATATAAATTCAAGAGATTTCAGAAATTTTGTTTAAAGAAGTTTCTAAAGAAGTTGACAAAATTTTTAGAGATTTCAAAGCATTGCATAAAATGTTTAGAAAATTTATTGGTATTTTCATTGATTCCGAGGAGTTTTAAAGGGTTCTAAAATGAAAACCTCTACTTCGTAAAATCCTAAAATCAAAAAAGATCAACTTCAACAAAATATTTCACTTTTCAACAAAATAATGAAATTCGATATCAAGAGAGATGAATTCCGAACAATTAGGTAACTAAGAAAGATTTTTCGATTAAGAAAAAAAAGATTGAACAGGAAGGTGAATTTTCCCACAACACTATTTTTGATTGATTAATTTAGGGACTTGATTAGAATTAGGAAAAAGTGCACAGGATATTTGAAGATTTTAAAGGAGTTTCAGACTAAATTCATTGAAATTCCTCAAAATCGTAGAAAATCTCACGAAAGCCTTTGCAATTTCTAGACAATTCTTTAAACATTTTAAAATCTTGAATAAATCTGTACAAATTTCAATAACATTGAACTCAACAGATTTTTTTTACAAAATATAAATGTTTAAAGAAGTGCTTCTTCACTCCTCTGCCATTTTTAGATTCCAACATTTAAAAAAAAATGAATACAATGAACTATCCAATTTGAGCATCCCATAGCAAAAACTCGATCGCGATTTTTTCGCAACAATAAAAATTTATCTTCACTTTGTCTTCACCGAAAAACGCACAATATTAATTTAAAAATCCATATCTCGTAAACCATTCATTACAAAATATTCGCTAAAGGATCATTTTAAAGCTTACTTTATCCTCTTAAACCAGAATCTTATGCATTTTTCACCTATATCTTAATCGAAACTAACAATCTAGCAGATTCAGCGGAAATTTTAATTTAAATTTACTATTAAAGTTCCTTGACACGCCTTCATAAGCGACTTTAAGGTATTGCGAATATTTAAAAAAAATTGTCAAAAGAGTTTAGAAAATATTCCACATTGGAAAATTAAAAAATTAGAAAAAATGTTTTTATATGGGAGAAAGATGAAAAAAAAAGACTCTCATACAGTTTTTCATTACATAAATTTAAAAATTGTATATTTTTTACAGAACGATAAAAATATAATAATTACTTTTTTACGCCTGTTACATGTGTGCAAAGTATGATTTTCTTGATATGTCAAAATATTTCTATACTGCATGATCTAAAATTTATTTATATTATAAAAGCATGTAGCTTTTATTTACTATGCTTGCATTTATATTTTCAAGCTCATGGGGAGTCAGACAAATTGTATGTAATATAGAACATTCAGAGCAAAAGTTGTTCAGAAAGTATGAATACGTTTTCTGCGAAAATAATTATTTAAAATAAATCACTATTCAAAAATTAAAAAGGTTTAATTTCAAACACGCGGTCCGTTTATTCCCACGTATGTATCAACTTGATTCGTTCACGGGGTAATTAATTTAGTTTGTTGAATTTCGACTAATAAGTAATAATTTATTTCAAGCAAAAAAAAAGTCTTTTTAAGGAAACACGGTGAAAGATAAACATGTAATAATAAAAGTTGTTCAAATATTGAACAGTTTTTATTACTTAAAATATTTCAGCACCAATAAATAAGGCTTATAACAAACAATAACAGTTCATGGTTGATTGATTGAGAAAAAGCTTCAAATATTTATGAAAAAATTATATAGATAAGTATTTGTTTATATGACTTGTTAAAATAATTAACATTTGCTGTCAATTTGAAGAATATGACATCGAAAAATCATTAGTATGAAATCTTAAGTTCTTTCTTTAACAAAAATGAGACTGTTTATATAAAAAATATTTAAATTTACTTTTTTTATAAAAGGGCCTAAGGGGATAAGCGTGTAGAAATGGCCCACGAACCTATGAAGCCTAAATTGAAACCATATATTGACATATATGTAAATATAAAATCATGAAAATTTAAAGCTTAAAATTTAATTTTTTTTTCAAATATGGAGGGGGGAGTAAAATCAAAAAATGGGCTTTTCTCAAAAACGGCTCAACCGATTTTGACGAACAAAATATATGTTGTGTTAACAAAATAGGTATTTTTAGAAAAAAGTTTGGATTTTTTTGGATGAAAAATAGGGGTAAAAAATGCTATCAAATTTTGAAAATATTTTTTTGAGATTATGTTTTACAGATACCCCTCCAAATTTTTTCCCAAAACAAACCTTGAAGTGTCTGCTTCGATATACATTTTTGGCAGATTTTTCGTGTTGGTGCGTCATGGCGTAAAATTATAAAAATCATGCATGCCGCACAGCACACAGCAAACTCTCGCTCCAGACGGGCACATCGAACTCAACTGTTCGATTGACACTTTGTTAGTTCAATTGAGCGGTCGGCTGGAATTATGGTGCGCTTGTATTTTAAGGTATCACTTATTTTTCGTTTATTTTGTACATAAAATTATGAAAAACAACAACCAAACTTCTGAAAATTCAAGTACACCAATATTGAATCTAACCGTTCAATCTTCGTTTTTGATCATTTTGTGAACCTCTCTAATCTGCTCATGTGAACCTTTTCGTTATTTCATAATTCTTCTTATAAACTCATTGATTTATATTTACGATGGATATAATAACTACTGGAATAGCACTAAACGTATGCCCTGAAGTGTTTATAACCTTCCTTATAACAACTTTTGTTTTCTCGTAGTCATTTGTTTCTCTGACTAGGACTGTATAGGTGAGGTTTCTCGAATCCGCTATTCACTTGTTTTTAACTCTTTAAAGTTAGAGACTTAGAGCCCAGCGTTTCATCCTAAAAGCTGAAAATAATTTCTTTCTTCGATCAATTGTATTTATTATTTTAATTATTTGCACTGCTTGTCTCTTAAAGCTCTGTTCTTTTTTTTTATTTTTTTATTTGACAATACCCAAAACGGTATCAGTAAAGTAAACGCGTGCTGGTTGCGACGCATTTAAAAAAAAATAACAGATAAAAAGAAACATGTAAAAAATGAAAACAAAGCTAATGATTTCTCTTTATATTTAAAGCGAATAATAGTCGTTCATTATATTGTATGTAATATATATCAACTTTTCTTTTATAAAAGGAATCCTGGCAAAGATGCTGAGCCTGAAATAGAAAGAGACCCTCATCCTGAATCTGAAACCGATGATCTATCCTTCAAAATAAAATCCGGACTAAAGGAAGAAATTTCTTAAGAGGAATGTGTTGAAATTCCTATCCAGCGAATTGTGGCTACGCACAAATATTGTTGTATTTGTTCATTGTCTAGTAATCTGGCTAGGATTCCTGAAGAAGCTTTAATTGCAGCATATATTAAGAAGGAAATTTATATACCAGATGGAAATTGGTGTTGTAAAAGTCACTTAATAAAAAATAGAATTTATGAAGATGATCTTGCACTCCTAAGGGTACACTCTAATACAAAAAGTCTCTAAGTTTTAGAGTTATTGAATAGTGATGGAAACTCTGTCTATGAAATGTAATTCGTCATTATTGGACAAAGTCGGCGAATAAAGCATTTTGGAATAACAGTAAACAGTTTTTACGGAATTAGATTGGGAAAGGCTTGCTATTATCAAAAACATGATGGTTTCACTCCGAAACAGTCAATCCCGTTCGGCAATCCAAGCACTTGTTATCTTCCTCCTTAAGTTAAGAACAGAAATCTCTAATAAGATGATAGACTCGATCTTACAATTAAAGGATGAACATCTTGTTTCAGATTATTCTAACAGTGTTATAAAATCTTTTGAAAATGACGTTTCACCACTTCGTTTCGGTATAAATTCTGTCATTAGAGATGACCCAATTCAGAACCACACAACCGACATGGCAAAAAAATTATTGAATCTGAATGAAAATTTATTTTTGATTTGCGATAGCACATATGCTCCTCATTAAAAAAGCACCAACAAGGAATATCAGAGAAAATCTCACTTTGGGCAAAAGAAGGTTCCTCTTTGTAAATCTTTCACTGTGTGCACAACTGACAGTTATGTTATTGACATGCTTAGACCACATAATGCTAACAAAAATGATGCGGGGATTTTGTAAAGTCTCATTGATGATCCAAATAGTTTTCACAAAAATTTAAGAGAAGGTAATGTTTTCGTCCTTGATCGTGGTTTCCATGATGTGAAAGAAAAATTAGAGGATGAGAATTTTAAAGTCTTGACGCCTGCTGTAAAAAGCAAGAGGAACTAACTGTCTACTGAAGAATCTAATAAGTCTCGCTTTTTCACTAAAGTTCGCTGGGCACTTGAATCCGTACACGGTATACTTAAACGAAAATATCACCTTTTGGATCATAAAATCGACAGTATGCTCATACCGGAAATTGAGATTCATTTCAGAATCACGTCGGTTCTGAACAACACTTTTGGAAAAAGGTTTCATTCTGAAAATGACAGTTTCGATGAAATTCTGCAGAGAATGCATAATCAAAAAGAGGTGCAGAATACTTTGTCGACTGAAGTGAAAGAAAATGATTGGCTTTGTCGGAAGTTACCTTTTAAATGTGTTACATCCGATGACATTTTAGATTTCCCAGAAATGGCGGAAAGAGATTTGAAGATCTTATTCACTGGTTCATACCAACTTAGCCAAGCAATGTCATATTTGGCAGAAATAATGAATAAAAATGGGAAACTGAAGATTTAGTACGTTAAAGACCAGCCAAATGTACTCAAATTGTAAGTGCCGTCTCGTTATATTTCTCACACAGCATACAGACGCTTCTTGAGACATAGGCCTAACAGCGTTGATGTTTCTGGTTTGACGCATTACACATGCGAATGTGTCAATGAAAAACGGACTGTTCGTTGTTGCTCTCAT
>JAUELO010448615.1:0-13417 GCA_032357855.1 Amphibolips quercusostensackenii | reverse complement strand
TTCAACAAAATACATGTATATATATATATATATATATATATATATATATTTAATCAAATAGCTCAATTTTAAAACAAGAAAATTTATTTTACCCAAAAAAGATACATTTTGAACAAAATACATAAATTTTTTACTTAATTAATTAATTTTTAAAACGATTAATTTTCTATAAAAAGATAAATTTGAAAAAATTAATTTTCTACAAAACAAGAAAATTAATTTTCTATAAAAGGGACAAATTTTTAAAAAAATACTTAAATTTTCAATTAAATTAATTAAGTTTAAAAAAATTAATATTCTATAGAAAGAAAAATTTAAAAAAATTAATTGTCTACATAAAAAATGTGAATTTTTAACAAAATACATGAATTTTCAACCAAATAGTTAAATTTTCAACTAAGAAAATTAATTTTCTATAAAAATTCGAACTTTCAACAAAATACATCAACTTTTAACAAAATAGTTTAATTTTCAAACAAGAAAATTAATTTTCTATGAAAAGGACAAATTTTTTACAAAATACATAAATTTTAAATCAAATAAATTATTGTTATAAAATATTATTATTCTGTTAGAAGAGAAATTTTCAAAAATTAATTTTCTACAAAAAAATGTGAATTTTCAACAAAATACATAAATTTTGAACCAAATAGTTAAATTTTCAAAGAAGAATATTAATTTTTTATAAAAATTCGAATTTTTAACAAAATAGTTTAATTTTTAAACAAGAAGATTAATTTTCTATGAAAATGATGAATTTTCAACTAATTATATACATTTTCAACCAAATAGTTTAATTTTTAACAAAGAAAATTAATTTCTTACAAAAAAGACAAATTTTCAAACAAATAGAATAATATCCGTCCGAAAAGATTTTTTTCTATAAAAAAAATAAAGTTTCAACAAAATACATATATATTTAACCAAATCGTTCCATTTTAAAACAAGGAAATTTATTTTACCCAAGAAAAGGTACATTTTTAACAAAAACATAAATTTTTTATCAAATTAATTAATTTTAAAAACAATTAATTTCCTATAAAAAGAAAAATTTAAACAAATTAATTTTCTATAAAAGGGACAAATTTTTGACAAAATACATGAATTTACAATTGAATTAATTAAGTTTAAAAAGATTAATATTTTATAAAAAGAGAAATTTTCAAAAATTAATTTTCTGCTAAGAAATATGAATTTTTAACTAAATAGTTAAATTTTTAACTAAGAAAATTTATTTTCTATAAAAATTCGAATTTGTAACAAAATACATCATCTTTTAACGAAATAGTTTAATTTTTAATCAAGAAAAATCATTTTCTATAGAAAGGACGAATTTTTCACAAATTACATACATTTTTAATTAAATTAATTACCTTAAAATATATTATTATTCTATAAAAAAAATAAATTTTCTACAAAAAAATGTGAATTTTCAACAAAATACATAAATTTTAAACCAAATAGTTAAATTTCCAATCAAGAATATTAATTTTTTATAAAAATTCAAATTTTTAACAAAATACATAAATTTTTAACAGAATAGTTTAATTTTAAAACAAAAAGATTAATTTTCTATGAAAATGACGAATTTGCATCTAATTACGTACATTTTCAACCAAATAGTTAAATTTTTAACCAAAAAAATTAATTTCCTACAAAAAAGACAAATTTTCAACCAAATAGTATAATTTCCAACCAAAAAGATTTTTTTCTATAAAAAGGACAAATTTTTAACAAAATACATATATGTTTAACCAAATAGTTTAATTTTGAAACAGGGAAATTAATTTAATCCAACAAAGATAAATTTTTAACAATATACATAAATTTTTAGTCAAATGATTTAATTTAAAAAAAAAGAAGAATATTTTTCGATGAAAAAGAAGAATTTTCAAAAAATAATTGTCTAGAAAAAAAGAAAATTAATTTTATATAAAAATGACGAATTTTCAACAAAATACATCAATTTTTAACTAAATAATTTTATTTTCAACCAAGAAGATTAATTTTTCATAAAAATAACGACTTTTCTACAAAATACATGAATTTTTAACCAAAAAGTTGAATTTTTAAAAACAAAGATTAATTTTATGTAAAAAACGAATTTTTAACAAAATGCATAAACTTTTAACTACATAGTATAAATTTTTAACCAAGAAGATTAATTTACTATAAAAAGGACAAATTTTTTACAAAATACATACATTTTTAACTGAATAGTTCAATTTTAAAGTGATAAAATTAATTTTCTACGAAAAAGATAAAGCTTTAACAAAATATATACAATTTTAACAACTGAATTAATTTAAAAAAAGAATAATATTTTATAAAAAAAATAATTGTTAACAGAACACATAAATTTTTAACTAAATAGTTTCATTTTCAACCAAAAACATTAAGTCTTTTATAAAAAAACTAATTTTTAACCAAAAACATTATTTTTCTACAAAAAAGATAAAATTGTAACCAAATATTTTAATTTTTAATCAAAAAGAATAATTTTCTATGAAAAAAACGAATTTTCAACAAAATGCATGAATTTTTAACTAAATAGTTTAATTTTCAACCATAAGGATTATTTTTTTAAAGAAAAAACGAATTTATAACAAAATATATAAATTGGTCAACAAATAATTAAATTTACAACTAAGAAAATTAATTGTCTACAAAAAAGACAAATTTTCAAAAAAATATTTACATTGTTAAACAAATAGCTTCATTTTGAAACCAGCAATTCAATTTAAAAAAAAAAAAAATTAATTTTTAACATAATACATAAATTTTCAACGAAATAAATGAGTTTTCAACCAACAGGATAATTTTTCATGAAAAAGATAAATTTTTAACAAAATACATTAATTTTTAAACGGGTAGTATGATTTTAAACAGTTAGTATAATTTTTAACCAAGAAGAATAATTTTCTACAAAAAAAAAAGAATTTTCACAAAATACATACATTTTCAATTAAATTAATTAACTTTAAAGTAGATTATTATTCTATAAAAAGAGAAATTTTCAAAAATTAATTTTCTACAAAAAAATGTGAATTTTCAAGAAGTGCTAGACAGCGTAAAACGCGTGAAGTGCTAGTCAGTGTAAAACGCGTGAAGGATAGAAAGCTTAAAACATATAAAGCGCTGAATAATGTGAAACGTGTGAAGTGCTAGACAGTGTAAAACGCGTGAAGGATAAAAAGAATAAAACATGTGAAGCTCTGAAATATGTAAAACTCGTTAAGTGCTAGATAGCGTGAAACGCATGAAGTGCTAAACAGCGTAAACACGTGAAGGATAGAAAGCTTAAAACATGTGAAGCACTAAATAATGTAAAACGTGTAAAGCGCTAGACAGCGTAAAACGCGTAAAGGATAGAAAGCTCAAAACATGTGAAGCGCTGAATAATGTAAACCGTGTGAAGTGCTAGGCAGCGTAAAACGCGTGAAGTGCTAAACAGCGTAGACGATTAGAGGATAGGAAGCTCAAAACGTGTGAAGCGGTGAATATTGTAAATCGCGTGGAGCATTAGATAGCATAAAATGCGTAAAGGATAGAAAGTCGAAAAAATGTAAAGCGCTGACTGATGTAAGTTATGTGAAGTGCTAGACAGCGTAAAACGCGTGAAGTGCCAGACAGCGTAAACGCGTAAAGGATAAAACGCTTAAAACATGTGAAGCACTGAATAATATAAAACGTGTAAAGTGCTAGACAGCGTAAAGTGCTAAACAGCATAAATTCTTGAAGGACTAAAATCTTCAAGCGTGTAAAGCGCTGAATATTGTAAAACACGTAAATCGCTAGACAGCATAAAAAATGTGAAAAATATAAAGTTTAAAACATGTGAAGCGCTGAATAATGTAACACGTGTGGAATGCTAGAGAGCGCAAATGCGTGAAGTGCTAGACAGCGTAAATGCGTGAAGGATAGAAAGCTTGAAACATGTAAAGCGCTGAATAATGTAAAACGTGTAAAGTGCTAGAGAGCGTAAAACGCGTAAAGTGCTAGACAGCGTAAAACGCGTAAAGCGCGCTTAATACTACGTCTGCTATTATTTGCATAAACTATTGACCTTTGGACTTTTCCTTTCACAAAAGAAATATGTCCTATACTAAAAATCCTAATTACCAGCGAGCATTAAAAGAGAAAAATCTTCTCTTGCTGAACATTTCAGCGCATAATTTCACCATAGAAATCATAACTTTCACTGCAGCATCTCTTCGTTCGTCGCCTCCTGGAACCGTTAGATTCACTCTCAGTTCAGGCAATTTTTTGCTGACAAAGCCGCAAACCTAACAGAGCGTAAAAAACGAGGTAGCAAAGTGACAGAATCGGAGGCAAGAACGCAGCAAAACAGGGTAGGTGCGAAAGTGATATTTCTTCTGGTTGCCTAATTAAAGGACCAGAGTTTGCCATTTCGGGGTGCGAAACTCGACAAGCCGGCAAAAAGCAGAGTGCGGAATGTAGGACTCTAGGTGCTCGTCAGAAGACGCAACTTTCGAGTGACAAGGGTCGTTTGGCGGTACGCGGGAAGGAGCCGCCCACGCAAGCTTAATACAAGGAACTTCTCGTGTACCGTAATTCGCGAGGCTTTGAAAACTTCGAAAACTTCTCCAAGAACGTTGATTCAAATTCGCATCACCGCTCATAACGCTAATCGATTACGACCCTATAATATTTCACGGTTTATTTTATGAGGCGAATTTATGGCTGACTCGGCTTCTTCTCGTAAATCAAGGAAAGTGAGCCACAATAAAAAAACGTAATAACTTTACCTACGCAGTAAATTTTTTGTGTGAAAATTGTCATTCTGAGAGTAACAAAAGGGGATTAATAGAGACACCGGTTTTCGGTCATCAACTGGCGGTTCGTCCTTCGTATGAGAATTAATCGCCCTAAAAAATCATATCGGAAATTTATGCGCTTTCATACTCATCGCTCGTAACTTGGCTAGCCTTGGAAGTAGACGGCCAACTAGCGAGCGCTATTAATATCCAGTTTGAACTAGGTTGAAAGCGATGATCAATCACTCTTATTTTCATTTAATAAAAAGATATCAAAATGTCAATAAAATAAGAAGTTGAAAATTAACTTTTTTGTTAAAAATTCAACAGTGTTGTAGAGGAAATTCTTTTTTTTATTGAATAATAATATTCTTTAAGGGTAAAAATTTCAATGTTTGGTTGAAACTATATTCTATTAAAAATTTATGTGTGTTATTAAAAACTCGCATTTTTATACGAAATTAATCTTCTTGGTTAGTGATGAATTTCGAGACTTTTCGAGACAAATTCAAAATTCGCTCAAAACATGATCAGATGAGATCAAAATTGAATCGGGATCGCGAATCTCAAATAAAAAATTTGAGATCTCGAGCCGAGAATTTTTGAAAATTCGAGATTCCGAGTCGATATTCTTAAATCTTTTTATTCGAGATTTTCGATTTCTGTTTAATTTGACCATAGCTGACCATGTTTCGAGAAAATCTTGAATTTTTCTCAAAAAATCTCAAAATGCATCACTATTCTTGGTTGAAAATTTAACTATTTGGTTGAGAATTTATATATTTTGTTGAAATATCGTCTTTAAAAAAAAAATCTTCTTTGTTGAAAATTAACTTATTTGGTTAAGAAGTCATGTATTTTGTTAATAATTGGTCTTTTTAGCTATAAATGAAACTGTTATTAAAAATTCGTAGTTGAAAATTTAACTACTTAGTTTAAAATTGATGCATTTTCTTGAAAAATCCTTTTTTTTATATAAAATTAATTTTTTTGGTTAAAAATTACACTGCTGGTTAAAAATGTATGTATGTTATTGAAAATTTGTCTTTTTATAGAAAATTAATCTTCCTGGTTAGTGATGGATTTTGAGACTTTTCGAGACAAATTCAAGATTTGCTCAAAACATGATTAGATGAGATCAAAATAGAATTGGGATTGCAAATCTCAAATGAAGAATTTAAGATCTCGAGTCAAGAATTCTCAAAAATTCGAGATCTTAAGTCAAGAATTCTCGAAAATTCGAGATCTCGAGTCAATATTCTCGAATTTTTTTATTCGAAGCTCTCGATTCCCGTTCAGTTTTGTACACATCTGACCATGTTTCGAACAAATCTCGAATTTGTCTCGAAAAATCTCGAAATGTATCACTATTCTTGGTTAAAAATTCGACTATTTGCTTAAAAATTCTTCTATTTTGTTCAAGATTCGTCTTTTTTGAAGGAAAAAAATCTTCTTGGTTGAAAATTATATTAATTGGTTTAGAAGTCATGTATTTTGTTAAAATTGGTCTTTTCAGTTATTAATTAAACTATTTGGTCAAAAATTCTTAGTTAATCTTGTATTTTGTTGAAAATTCGTCTTTTTATCTATCAATTAAGCTATTTGGTTTAAAATTCTCAGATGAAAATGAACTATTTTGTTAAAAATTTATGTTTTTTGTTAAAAATTCGTCTTTTTATAAAAAAATTAATCTTTTTGGTTAAAAATTCAACTACTGATTAAAAATATATGTATCTTATTGAAAATTCGTATGTATGTATTTTGTTGAAATTTTATTTTTTTTATTAAAAATTAATCTCATTTGTAAAAAAATGTAACTATTTCGTTAAAAAGCTTTTTTGTTGAGAGTTCGTCTTTGTAGTAGAAAATTGTTTTTATAATTTGAAAATTTATCTTTTTGATTAAAAATTTAACAATTTGTTCGAAAATTTTGTGTATTCTCATTAAAAAGATGAATTTTTTAAAAAGATTATTTTTTCTACTAAAAAAGACGAGTTCCTAATGAAATAAATAAATTTGTTGTCAAAAGCTTAAATTTTGAACAAAGTTATTTACAAAAAAAGACGAATTTTTAACCAAATATTATACATAAATTTTTAAATAATAATAAATTAATAATAATAAATTTCTAACAAGTAATTGTTAATTTTTAACAAAAAAGTTCATTTTTATCAAAATGATTACATTGTCAGTTAAAAAAATTAATTGTTAACAAAAAATAAATTTTCAACAAGGAAATTTAATTTTCAGCTGAAGAGAAGAATTCTCATTTAAAATTATAAATCTTTAACCAAACTTCGAATTTTATACCAAATTACTAAATTTCCGAACCAAAAATACAAATTTTCACCAAAAAAGTTAAATTTTCAACAAAAAAGTGTGAATTCACGACAAAAAAGTTTATTTTTAACTATAAAAATATAAGATTTTAACTAAACCATTGCTTTTTTACCAAAAAAAAAAATTATTTCCACGAAAATAAATAAGTTTTTAAACTAAATAAGAGAAAAAATTTGATCAAATCAAACAAATAATTGAATTTTCAACTAGAAGGGATGACTTTTCAAAAAATTGTTGAATTTGCAACAAATAAATTCAATTATGAACCGAAAAGATAATTTATGAATCAGAAATTTGATAGTGGTTTGAATTTGTTAAAAAAATTGAAAATTAATCTAAAAAAATAAAAATAATTTTCCATCGCACAATTTTAGACTTCGGACTACGCAACATTTTAGGCCCTAAATAAATTACAAAATGATACGTTGGCAAGACACTTATTATTATTAACATAATTTATTTTTTAAAACTAATTTTATTAAGGTTCAATGTTTATTTAATTAATAGAGTTTGTAGGTGAAAATAAAAAAGTTGGAATTATTTGATTTTGAATTGAACAGACATCGTTTTTTCTATTGATTTTAATTATAATAAGTTTAAAAATAATGATTTTTAATATTAAGAAGTACGCTTTCATTTTATAATTATAATTTTTCGTATTTAATTTTAGACATAATTTATTTACGATATTTTGTAATTTCAAATAACCTCATTCGCTGAGGGATCGCCAGACGCTGTCACAGACGCTTGCCACCAGTCCTTGCCAGGGGTCCTTTATACTAGTCAGTAGTTTTAGGACTCGGACTCAAATAATAACAAAATATTAAAAGTTCCATGTTATCAATTTTAATTTTCAAGATTCAACTTTTTCGATTTTAATTACAAAATAAAAGTTTATGATAGGGAAAAATTAAACATTTACCGTTTAACATGATAATTTAGAACTCCAAAATTCAAAAATATGTTACTTCTTTAAAAATATTTGCTGGCCTGAAAAACACTTCTAATTTTCAACTTGTGAAGGTAAATAACAGCGTCTGGAGATCCCTCAGCTACCTGATAGAAAGTTGTGCAGAGAAAGTAGAGTGAGCAAATAGATTTCGATCAAATGAAGAAAGGACCTCCACATTGACAAGTGTTGGTGAAAGCGTCTGGCGATCCTCCAGTTGCATGGTAGGAAGTTTGGTAAACAAGGTAAAGTAAGCCGATAGATGACGATCAAATGTAGAAAGGACCTCAACACTGGAAAGGGTTAATGCCAGCGTCTGGCGATCCCTCATCCACATAATAAACAGTTTGGTAAACAAGGTAGAGTAAGCAGATAGATGGCGATCAAATGTAGAAAGGACCTCCACACTGGAAAGGGTTCGTAACAGCGTCTGGCGATCCTTCAGCTACATGATGCGAAGTTGCGCAGAGGAAGTAGAGTAAGCTAATAGATGTCAAACAAATGTAGAAAGGACCTCCGCATTGGCAAGGGTTGGTGACAGCGTCTGGCGATCCTTTATTTGCATGATAGGAAGTTTGATAGAGAACGTAAAATAAGCAGATAGATGGCGATCAAATGGGCATCACCAATAAACAGTGGTAAGTAATTTAGTTTTCGAAAAAAACTATTTACTGTTACCGTTACTTTTTAAGTTACTTTTGTATTGATGCAAAATAATATAATAATATAATCTAATATAAAATAATTTTATAATGTATTATACAATTAATACTTATTCATATCTTTATTCACGGCTACCACGCAATTCTCTTTTTTTTTCTTAAATCACTTTATAGCCCGGTGTTAAAAAAAAAGTAACTTTTTACAGAAAATTAAAGCAGAGAACACAAGTACATCTGGATTTTATTGAATTTTTAAAATTTCCTTTGATTCCTTTTAAACTCCTCTAAATTTGTATTAGTTTTTTTAAATTCACTTTAATCATTTAAATTCTTTTAAATTCTTTAGAATTCCTTATACTTATTTTTAATTTTTTTTTAATTTCTGTAATATTCTTAAATTCTTTTTAATTACTTTGAATTCCTTTAAATTATTTTTAGTTCCTTTGAATTTCTCTAAATCTTTTAAATTCTCAAGATTCCTCAAAATTCTTCAGAATCATTTAAAATTCTTTTTAATTTCTTTATTTTTTTGTTCGCTTGAATTCTTTTGAATTTCTCATAATTTTTTAAAATTATTTTGAATTATTTTTCATTCCTTTGAAAACTCTTATATCTTCTTTAATCTTTCAAATTCCTTTGAAATAATTTATAATATTTGAGAAATTTTTTTAATTTCTTAGAATTCTTTTGAATTCTTCCGGATTTCTTTAAATTCTTTCAAATCTTTTTTAATTTTTTTAAGTCCCTTTAAAATAATTTAAGATATTGAAAAGATTTTTACACATTTTTAAAAGATTTCTTAGAATCCTTTTAAATTCTTTTGAATTTCTTTGCATTCTTGTTAATTTTTTTTTAACTCTTTAGGATTTCTTTAAATTTCATAAAATTATTTAATTTTTTTTTAATTTCTTTGAATTCTTGTGAATTCCTTTTATTTTTAATTCCTTTGAATTCTTTAGAATTTCTCTAAGTTCTTTTAAATCCTTTTGAATTCTTATCAGTTTCTTTGAAATCCTACAAATATTTTAAATTCTTTTGAATAACTTTCAAAGAATTCAAAAGATTTTGAAGACTTTGAAAGATTTTAAAAAGATTTCTCAGAATTAATTTAAATCATTTTTATCATTATTATTCTAAAATCTTTTGAGTTTCTCTAAATTACTTGAAATCTTTTCAATTCTTTTAAATTATTTTTATTTTCTTTAAAGTTCCTATCAACTTTTTTAATTTATTCGAATTCCTTCGAAAGAATTTGAAAAAATAAAAAAATTTTGAAAGATTTAAAAAATATCCGTTAGTATTCTTTTGAATTCTCTTGAATTTCTTGAAATTCTTTTGAATTCTTTTGAATTATTAATAATTTTTTTGAATTTCTTTGATTTTTATTTAATTTTATCAAATTGTTTTAAATTTCTCTGAATTCTTTTTCATTCCTTTAAATTCCTATAAATCTTTTTGATTCTTTCAAATTCCTTTGAAGGAATTTGAAAGATTCAAAACATTTAAAAATTTTTTTAAAGGATTGTAAAAAATCCATTCGGATTATTTTAAATTTTCTTGAGTTTCTTTCTATTTTGAATTTTTATTTAAATTTCTTTAAATTCTTGTAAATTTCTTTGATTTTTTAGTTCTTTTGAATTCTTTGGAATTTCTCTAAATTCATTTAAATTCCTTTAAATTCTTTTTAATTCCTTCGAAATCCTATGAATATTTTAAGATCTTTTGAATAACTTCAAAAGAATTTAAAAGATATTTAAGACTTTGAAAGATTTTAAAAAGATTCCTCAAAATCCATTTGAATTATTTTGAATTCTTGTAAGTTTCTTTGCATTCTTGTGAATTTCTTAGAATTTTTTTAATTTCTGTAAGATTTTCAAAATTATTTTGAATTTCTCTGAATTTTTTTAAATTCCTTTTTATTCTTATAAATATTTTTAATTCATTTAAATTCCTTTAGAAGAACTTGACATTTTTTTCAAAGATTGTTAAAAATCCATTTAAATTGCTTTGAATTCTTTTGAGTTTCTTTGCATTCTTGTGAATTTCTTTGCATTGTTTTAAATTTTTTTTAATTTTTAAAAATTTATTTGAATTCTCTTTCAATGATGCAAATTCCTTTACACCTTTTCATATCTTTCACATTCCTTTCAAATATTTGAAAATATTCCAAAGATTTTTAAAGATTTTTAAAAGCTTCTTCAAAATCCTTTTGAATTTTTTTGAATTCTTTTGAATTTTATTGCGTTCTCGTGGATTCTTCTGAGTTCTTTCAAATTTATTTTAGACTCTTCTGGATTCCTTTGAATTCTTTAAAATTTTTCTTAATCTTTCAAATTCCTTTGAAATAATTTGAGACATTTAAAAGTTTTTTACAGATTTTAAAAAGATTCCTTGAAGCCCTTTTAAATTTTTTGAATTACTTTGCATTCTTGTTAATTTTTTAAAACACTTTTAAATTTTTTCAAATTTCTTAAAATCATTAAAAATTTTTTTCTTAATTTCTTTGAATTCTTTTGAACTCCTTTGATTTTTTAATTCCTTTGAATTCTATGGAACTTCTCTAAATTCTTTTAAATTCCTTTGAAACCTTTTCAATTCCTTCAAAATCCTATAAATATTTTAAATTCTTTTGTATAACTTTAGAAGAATTTAAAATATTTTAAAGGCTTTGAAAGATTTTAAAAAGATTTTTTAGAAATCATTAGAATTATTTTGAATTCTTTCGAGTTTCTTCGCGTTCTTGTGAATTCCTTTGAATTTTTGTTAATTTCTGTGGATTTATTAAAATTATTCTGGAATCTTTTTAATTTCTCTAAATTACTTAAATTATTTTTAATTCGTTTGAATTATTTTTATTTTCTTTGAAGTTCCTATTCATTTTTTTTTAATTATTTAAATTCCTTAAAAAAAATTGTTTAAGAAAAAAAAATTTTTGAAAGATTCCAAAAAAAATTTTAGGATTCTTTTGCATTCTTTTGAATTCTTTGGAGTTTCCTTGCGTTCTTGTGAATTTCTTTAAACTCTTTTTATTTTTTTTTTGCCTTCTTGTGATTCTTGCAATTCTTTTGAATTCCTTAAAAATAATTTAAAAGATTTCAAAGATTTTAACAGATTTTAAAAAGATTCCTTTAAACTCTTTTGAATTATTTTGAATTACTTTAAATTATTTTAAATTCCTTTGATTTCTTGTAAATTCCTTTCATTTTATTTGATTTCTTTGAATTGTTTCAAATTTCTCAAAATTTTTTTTATTACCTTTGAATTCATATAAATCTTCTAAATTCTTCTGGATTCCTTACAAAGAATATAGAAGATTTTGAAGATATTAAAAGATTTTGAAAAATTCCTAAGAATTGTTATGAATTTTTTTAAATTCCTAATAAATATTTTGAGTTATTTGGATTTCTTTGAATTCTTGTGAATTCCTTTGATTTTTCCATTTCATTGAATTCTTTGGAACTTCTCTAAATTCTTTTAAATTCCTTGGAACTCTTTTCAATTTCTTTGAAATTTATGAATATTTTAAATTCTTTCGAATAACTTCAAAAGAATTTGAAAGAATTCAAAAACTTTGAAAGATTTTAAAAAGATTTTTTCAGAATCGATTTGAATTATTTTGAATTCTTTTGAGTTTCTTTGCGTTCTTGTGAATTCCTTAGAATTTTTGTTAATTTCTATAAATTTTTTAAAATTTTCTGAAATCTTTTTAATTTCTCTAAATTACTTAGAATCTTTTTAATTCTTTTAAATTCTTTTTATTTACCTTGAAGTTCCTATACATTTTTTTAATTTATTTGAATTCCTTCAAAAGAATAAAAAAAAGAATTTCGGAAGATTTCAAAAAGATTCCTTAGGATTCTTTTGCATTCTTTTTAATTCTTCAGAGTTTCCTTGCATTGTAGTGAATTTTTTTTAACTCTTTTCAGTTTCTTTGCATTCTTGTCATTTTTGCAATTCTTTTGAATTCCTTTAAAATAATTTTAAAGATTTTGAAGATTTTGACAGATTTTAACAAGATTCCTTGAAACTCTTTTGAATTATTTTGAATTATTTTAAATTCTTTCGAATTCCTGCGATTGCTTGTGAATTACTTTGATTTGATTTTATTTCTTTAAATTGTTTTAAATTTCTCAAAATTCTTTTAAATTCCTTTGAATTAATATAAATCTTTTAAATGCTGTTGAATTCCTGTAAAAGAATTTAAAAGATTTTAAATATTTCAGAAGATTAAAAAAAAATTCTTAACAATGTTTTGAATCCTTTCGAATTCCTTATAATTCTTTTAAAATATTTTGAATTTCTTCGAAATTCTTTGAATGCTTGTGAATTCCTTTCATTTTTTTATTCCTATGAATTCCCATTAATTTTTTAAATTCTTTGAAATTCCTTCAAAAGAATTTGAAATACTTGAATGATTTCAATAAGATTCCTTAGAATTCTTTTGATTTTTTTAACTTCTTTGAATTCTCCTGAATTATTTTGATTTTTGTTATTCCCATGAATTTATTTGAATTTTATAAATTCTGTTTAATTCCTTAAAATTTTTTTTAATTCCTTTGAATGCTATTAAATCTTTCAAATTCTTTTGGATTTCTTTAAAAGAATTTAAAAGATTTCAAGGATATTAATAGATTTAAAAAAATCCTAACAATTGTTTTGAATCCTTTTAAATTCTTTATAAATATTTT
>JAUELO010448606.1:0-13417 GCA_032357855.1 Amphibolips quercusostensackenii | reverse complement strand
GGGGAGAGCCAAACATTGATCTTAAACCTACAAAGAGAAATAGGGGGTTTAATTCACTTAAGTTTACATACTTGTATATAGGTATCTTATGAGCACCTTGCGGCAATAATGTGAGGCTAGACAGAAGATATTAAGGGCAGCTTGCTCTGCGAAGCTCTTTGAAAGCTCAAGCAACAATATTCAGAAAACATTTTTCAGGAAGGTTCCTAAACAATTTTTTTTTCAATTGTGTGTACAGAAAGGGATACGCTTTTATACACGCATGCGAAATAATTCAGGTAAGCGAAAAAAACCATACGCAGCTGTAGATGCTACATAGAAACACTGCTAGGCGCAATAAGGATTGAGGTGAAGATCACCTGCTTAGAATCTCTGTTTTGTTATCTGACGCATATTGCTCGAGTTTTAGATAGTTATTTTTAGCTTTTTTATTGCAATAATCAATACCTATATATATATATATATATAAGCTATCTGTTTTGTTTTTTAATATTTTCTATTAATTTCTTAATAATTTTTACCGTTTAGTGATACAGGAGTAGGAGACCTGACACGAGGAAGGCGACTGGCAGAAGGATGAGGTCTGCCAGATGAATCAGAAGGTCCGTGTCCAAGAACTCCAGAAATACCGGGAGTATTTTTGTCATAAGGGTAACAGACAAACATTGAATTCAATTCTGCGAGGAGAATAAAGAATTAATTTTTCAATGTGAATAAGTCAAGTGCAGGTAGAACGAGAACAGCAGAATTCCAATATAACTTGAACAAAAAAGAATTATGATTTCAAAAACATATTAAATCTTTTCGACACAAAATTAGATACTTTGTGATTTAGTGTGAAAAACAGCTGCTTCTAGAATTGTCAGCTTCTGACAATTCTACAGAAATTCAATGAATCGAAAAAATATTGTATGAAAAAGATGATTCCTTCCTTTTTTTATTCCTCTTATTCCTTTCTTGATATTATAATATACAATTTTAAAACCATCAAAGCTCAAGCCATGACCTACCATTTCTTTATGTTTCTCCAAAATATTTAAATACTTAAAAGTGCTATTAGATTTGGATTTGTGTTCTTTTTTCAGAATTCAAAAAGGTTTTTTTGTTTGTTTATCGCCTTAGTGGTATTGCAAACTCATAATATATTTGACAAGAAAAAACTTTGAAATATTATTATATATTTTTAGAGCCTATAATAAAAACATTTTGTAATTTCATCCAATTAGCGATCTGAAATATTCCGTAAACATATTTTTTTCCTGAAATGATATACGCATATTTTTGCCTATTATTGCCTTAAAAAAGGTATGAGCTATTTAATTAGAGTCGATGTCGGTGCTACTCAGAGTTTCTATAATTTTTGTTTATTAATATTTTTATGGATTTCATTGCAATTTAAACAGCTTTAATTTTGAATTTTTATTATATGATATAAAATCATAGGTAAGATACATTTTTCACAACGCCCTGTCCGAAAGTTCTACTTTCGACGCCTGTGTAGCGCATCGAAAGTGGCTGATTGCAATCTACTTTACTTTACAAAGTTTTTTTCAATTCAAACATTGTGGAAAATTGTAAAAATTTTATAAATTTTCGGCAATTTTGAAAAATATGAGAAATATTGATAATTTTGAAATTTTTTGAAAGTTTCAACATTTTTTGAAAAGTTAGGAATTTATAAAAATTTTTAGAAATTTTAAAAAAGCTTAAAAAATTTTTAAATGTTTGTGAATTTTGTAAAATTTTGGAAATTTTTTGATAAATGCAAATTTTTTTTTAATTTTTAAGTTTGATAATTTTTTGAAATGTTGAAAAATTTTATAAATTTTTTGAAAGGTTTATAAAATTTGAAAATTTTTTGGGAAATTTTGGAATTTTTCGGAAATTTGAATAATTTTTTTCAAAGTTTAAAAATTATTAAAACTTTTTTAAGTTTTAAAATTTTTGAAAAGTTTAGAAGTTCTTTAAATCTTTGGAAATTTTCTTACTTCTCTTTTAATTTTGGAAACTTTTGGAAATTCTTTAAAAGTTTAAAAATTTTAAAAATCGATAAAATTGTTGGAAACATTGAGAAAATTAAAAATTTTTTTGAAGTTTTAAAAAATTTTGAAGGTTTTAGGAGCGTTTCAAAATAAAAAAAATTCAATTTTTGGGAATTTTGGAAATTTGGAAATTTTTTCAAAGTTTGTTAATTATTCAAATTTTTTCATACTGAAAAGTTTTTGAAATTTTGAAATTTTTTAAAAGTTCTAACATTTTTTTAAAAGTTCAGAAAATATTAAAATTTTTGAAAATTTTAAAGAAGTTTAAACATTTTTCAATTTTTTGAAAATTTCGAAAAATTTTGGAAATTTGTTGATAGATACAAATTTTAAAAAAAATTTATTAAAAATTTTTGGAAATTCTTTGAAAGTTATAAATTTTTGAAAGGTTTGTAAAATTTTTATTGCAAATTTCAGAAACTTTTAAAAATTTTCTTAAAAGTATAGAAATTATTAACGTTTTTCTAAAATGTTTTGAAAGTTTTTAAGTTTTTTGAAAAGTTCAGAAGTTAATAAAATTTTTTCAAATTTTGTTATTTTTTTCTAAATTTTGAAAAATTTTGGAAATTCTTCGAAAGCTTGGAAATTTTTGAAATCAATAAAATTTTTGTGAACATTACAGAAATTTAAAAATTTTTAGTGATTAAAAAAAAAATTTTGAAATTTTTAGAACGTTAAAAATTTTTTAGAAACTGAAATTTTTGGGAATTTTGTAAATTTTGAAATTTTTTTTAAGTTTGTCAATTAATAAAATTGTTGTCAAATGAAAAATTTTAGAAATTTAGAATTTTTTTGGAAGTTTCAACATTGTTTGAAAAGTTTAAAATTTATTTAAATTTTTAAAAATTTTAAAAAAGTTTAAAATTTTTTGGAAATTTTAGACATTTTTTCATGTATTCAAATTTTTTCAAATTTCAAAAAAGTTTAAAAATTTTTTGAACTTTTGAAAAATTTTTAAAATGTTTTGAAAGTTTCTAACTTTTTAAAAAATTTTGGAAGTTATTAAAATTTTTGGAAATTCAACAAATTTTTTAAAATTTAAAAAAAGCCTAAAAAATTTTGAAATGTTTGTAAATTTTAAAAAATTTTGCAAATTTTTTGATAAATGCAAATTTTTTTTTAATTTTTCAATCTTAAAACTTTTTTAAAATTTTGAAAAATTTTATAAATTTTTTGAAGTTTTTAAATTTTAAAAATTTTTTGGAAATTTTGGAATTTTTCGGAAATTGGAATAATTTGTTAAAAAGTTGAAAAATTATTAAAATTTTTTTTGTTTAAAAATTTATGAAAATTTTGGAAGTTTTTCGAAAGCTTGGAAATTTTTGAAATCAATAAAATTTTTGTAAACATTACAGAAATTTGAAAATTTTTAGTGATAAAAAAAAAATTTTTGAAATTTTTAGAACGTTAAAAATTTTTTAGAAACTTTAAAATTTTTGGGAATTTTGTAAATTTTGAAATTTTTTTGAAGTTTGTCAATTAATAAAATTGTTGTAAGATGAAAAATTTTAGAAATTTAAAAATTTTTTGGGAGTTTCAACATTGTTTAAAATGTTTTAAATTTAAAAAATTTTTTTAAATTTTAAAAAAGTTTAAATTTTTTTAGAAATTTTAGACATTTTCTGATGTATTCAAATTTTTTTAAATTTCAAAAAAGTTTAAAAATTTTTGGAAATTTTTAAAAATTTTCAAAATGTTTTGAAAGTTTCTAACTTTTTCAAAAATTTTGGAAGTTATTAAAATTTTTTGGAATTCAATAAATTTTTAAAAATTTTAAAAAAGCCTAAAAAATTTTGAAATGTTTGTAAATTTTAAAAAATTCTGCAAATTTTTGGATAAATGCAAATTTTTTTTTTAATTTTTCTAGTTTAAAAGTTTTTTAAAATTTTGAAAAATGTTATACATTTTTTGAAGTTTTTAAATTTTAAAAATTTTTTTAAAATTTTGGAATTTTTCGGAAATTGGAATAATTTGTTAAAAAGTTAAAAAATTATTAAAATTTTTTTTGTTTTAAAATTTTTGAAAATTTTGGAAATTCTTCGAAGGCTTGGAAATTTTTGAAATCAATAAAATTTTTGTAAACATTACAGAAATTTGAAAATTTTTAGTGATTAAAAAAAAAATTTTGAAATTTTTAGAACGTTAAAAATTTTTTAGAAACTTTGAAATTTTTGGGAATTTTGTAAATTTTGAAATTTTTTTGAAGTTTGTCAATTAATAAAATTGTTGTCAAATTAAAAATTTTAGAAATTTAAATTTTTTTTGGAAGTTTCAACATTGTTTGAAAAGTTTAAAATTTATTTAAATTTTTTTAAATTTTAAAAAAGTTTAAAATTTTTTAGAAATTTTAGACATTTTTTGATGTATTCAAATTTTTTTAAATTTCAAAAAAAGGTAAAAATTTTTGGAAATTTTGAAAAATTTTCAAAATGTTTTGAAAGTTTCTAACTTTTTACAAAATTTCGGAAGTTATTGAAATTTTTGGAAATTCAACAAATTTTTAAAAAATTTTAAAAAAGCCTAAAAAATTTTGAAATGTTTGTAAATTTTAAAAAATTCTGCAAATTTTTGTATAAATGCAAATTTTTTTTTTTAATTTTTCAAGTTTAAGTTTTTTAAAATTTTGAAAAATTTTATAAATTTTTTGAAGTTTTTAAATTTAAAAAATTTTTTGGAAATCTTGGAATTTTTCGGAAATTGGAATAATTTGTTAAAAAGTTAGAAAATTATTAAAATTTTTTTTGTTTTAAAATTTTTTGAAAAGTTTAGAAGTTCTTCAAATTTTTGGAAATTTCCTCACTTCTTTTTTAATTTTTGAAACTTTTGGAAATTCTTTAAAAGTTTAAACATCTTTAAAATCGATAACATTTTTGGAAACATCAAGGAAATTAAAAATTTTTTGGAAGTTTTAGAAAATTTTATAAATTTTAGGAACGTTTCAAATTTTAAAAAAATTCAATTTTTGGGAATTTTGAAAATTTTTTTAAAGTTTGTTAATTATTTTAATTTTTTCAAACTGAAAAGTTTTTGAAATTTTGCAATTTTTTGAAAGTTTCAACATTTTTTAAAAAGTTTGGAAAATATTAAAATTTTTAGAAATTTTAAAAAAGTTTTAACATTTTTGAAATTTTTGGAAATTTCGAAAATGTTTGGAAATTTGTTGATAGATACAAATTTTTAAAAAAATTTTATTAAACATTTTTTAAAAAGTTGAAAAATTTTTGGAAATTTTTTGAAAGTTATAAATTTTTGAAAGGTTTGTAAAATTTTGATTGGAAATTTCGGAAACTTTTGAAAATTTTAATAATTTTCTGAAAAGTATAGAAATTATTTAAATTTTTCTGAAATTTTTTGAAAGTTATGAAATTTTTTGAAAAGTTCAGAAGTTATTAAAATTTTTTGAAATTTTGTTATTTTTTTTCAAATTTTGAAAAATTTTGGAAATTCATCGAAAGCTTGGAAATTTTTGAAATCAATAAAATTATTGGAAGCATTACAGAAATTTGAAAATTTTGAGTAATTAAAAAAAAATTTAGAAATATTTGGAACGTTTAAAAATTTTTTTTTTAATTTCAAACTTTAGTAAATTCTGGAAATTTTAAAATTCTTTTAAAGTTTGTCAATTATTGAAATTTTGCTCAAATAAAAAATTTTAGAAATTTAGAATTTTTTTGGAAGTTTCAACATTGTTTGAAAAGTTTAAAATTTAATACAATTTTTAAAAATTTTAAAAAAGTTAAAATTTTTATGGAAATTTTAGACATTTTTGGATGTATTCAAATTTTTTTAAATTTCAAAAAAGTTTAAAAATTTTTGGAAATTTTGAAAAATTTTCGAAATTTTTTGAGTTTCAAACTTTTTAAAAAAGTTTAGAAATTATTAAAATTTTTGAAAATTTAAAAAAAATTTAAAATTTTACAAATTAATAAAATTTTGGGAATTTTTTGAAATTTTGGAAACTTGAAAATGTTTTTAATGTGTGAAAATTTTTGAAATCATTAACATTTTTGGAAAATCTTAAAAATTTTGCAAGTTGTGAAAAATGTTAAAAATTTTTTTAAAAGTTTAAAAATTAATAAAACTTTTGGAAATTTAAAAATTTTTTTAAAAGTTTGAAAATTATTACAATTTTTGGAAATCTTACAAATTTTGTAAAATTTTTGAAAATAAAAAATTTTTTGAAATTTCAAAAATTTTGTGAAATTTTTGGACATTTAAAATTTTTTCAAATTTTTTGAAAATTTTTGATAGTTTTTGCATGCCTCTTTAGTTCTGTTAGCCCTTAGCTCTCCAAATGCTCAGTTGTCAAAATTGGAAATGCTCAATTGAAAGTCGAACTTTTAGCAGGCTTGTTTTGAAAAAAAGTATACGTGCCAATCAAAAACCCCTTGACACTTAATCTGCTATTAATGTACTATAAGAATCTTTCAGATGTAAAAATGTGTACTTGCTGCATGCCGCAAAATTTAAGATTTTTTCCGTCGCACGGTAGAAATATTTGAAACGTATTTTCGATGTAAAACATTCTGTTCATATTATGGGCGGTATTTTGTGCATATTATTTAAGGAAAAAAATGTTCCGAGGTCATTTCAGACCATTAATTGTGATTAAATTACAAATTTTCATATTTTTATCGCAATAGTATCTTCAAATTTCTCATTTTGTTAAAAAAAATTCTGCACTCATTCCCCAATGAATGCTAAATACATTTTTTGAGTGAAAAAATGTTTTAGACTCATATTTGTATTTTTTTAAAAATTAGGAACTGAAAAAACATTTTTCAGACCTAGCACAGGCCTCTTAGCAGTTTTTTTTCAATAAAAGGAAACTTATAACAGTATCTTTCCAATAAAAAAGAAAAATTTTGGGGGTAGTTTTTCCAAAATTAAAAATTAGGAATTTTTGGGCAACCCTAACATATACGTTCTCTGATTTATTACACTTAGTTATTAATGAGTTTCTAAATAAATTTTACCATCTAATGATACAGGGGTAGGAGATCTGTCCCGTGAAAGACGCCCACCGGGGGAATGAGGCCTTTCACGTGAATAAGAAGGTCCGTATCCAGGAATGCCAGGAATACCAGAAGTATATTCTTCACGAGGGTAACAGTCGAACATTGGATTTAATTCTGCAAAAAAAATATACTGTTACATTCTATTCAAGAGCATTTACTCGCATTTAGGTATAGAATCAACTTCTTGCGGAATTATTGTAAAGCAAGATTGAAGACATTAAGAAAGGTTTTTATTGGGAAAATCTTTAAAAGCATAATAAAAAATATTCAGACAACATTATTTGGGACTCTTGCTAAAAAATCTTTATATTTTATATAAAATTTGTGTTTGCATAAAGTAATGCGCTTTAGCACTCACATGCATTGGAATTAAAAAAAAAAACTATGCCGCAGATGATGTACAGAAATACTCTAGCTTACTATCAGGATTAATATAAAGATCGCTACTTTAAATTTCTGGACTAAATGCGGTTACCAAAAAATTTGTCCGAATTAAGAAATCAATGCGAGATTCTTCAGTTTGATATCCGACGTATGTCACTCGATTTTCATCCAGTCAAGACAATTCAACATTAGCCCAGATTAAGTTTAGATAGGTAACAATTTAGGTGATGTAAGACCAACTCAGAAAAAATGAGTTGCATGTTTTGTATGTTAAGCTTTTTCATCAACATTAGAGATGTAATTTGTCTTATATGATTCACTTCATTAGTTATGTATTTCAGAATTAATTTTACCGAGGACCGGAGTAGGAGATCTGGCACGAGGAAGAGATCTGGCAGGAGAATGCGGTCTGTCAGTAGAAGAAGAAGAAAAAGGTCTGCATCGAGTAGCACCGGGAATTCCTACTCCCTTAGGGTAGCAATCAAACTGTAACCCTAATTCTGTAAGTCAAAATAGAGTATTACATTTTGTTTAGTTGAATTGCTTGTCCGAATAAATGATTTGTTGAACAAATGATTTTTTGATTGAAAAAAATAATATTATTCTGTGTCACTAATATATCAATTGTCTGATTTCAGAGAATCAGTCGTCCAGACCTTCGTTCTTGTTTCTTAAGAAATAATTAATTGATGCATACACAAATCTCTAGAAATCTGCAGATATGAGGTTAGATCAACAACAAGTAGGGGGAGCCAGTTTGTTTGAGACAACGACAACCTGTTTAATAGCTTAGTTATAATTTACAAATAGCTGTGAATTTTAGCCAACTACAAATAAAATACAAGTTGTTTTATGTGAAAACACTTACATGTCTATCTAGAAGTCTCAAATTTTTAATTTTCATTCCTGAATAAAACTTGTAACAAACCAAAAGGTATTTTAGGATTGGTGTGTCAAATTAGCATAATTACCCTAAAAGGTTCTCTGCTGCTTCTTTTCTACACTGTCAAATTTTAACGTGACCTTTTTTTAATAGATTCGATTTTTTAAACCAATCAGGTATGAGGATAAAGCGCAAGGGGGAAAATTTGTTGATATAGTGGAGGACCTCACCTAACGCGAATTTTAGTCACAGACTTTTACGATTGGTGGGACAGTACTGTATACTGAAGTACATCCTTCTGTTTTTTATTTGAATATTTTTTTTACTACAATGAGCTACGTCATAATTTTGAACATAAAATAAATTTTTAATTACCTAAGAATCATAAAAATAACTTTCTCAAGTCTGAATGTAAAAATTAGGGTTTCATATATTTTAGTTTTTTTTTCTTTAGACTAGCATAGCACATAATTTTGATTTTTACTATTTAGTTTAATTAATAATGATACTTCAGGCAGGCTTATTTTTATAACATAGATTTTTATGAACTGTAGGGAATTTAAAACGGGACGTTCAGGACAATATTTTGCGCTACGTTTTTGATAGGATCGCAATCGATAATTTGACCTATTCTCTAATGTCCATTATGATTCATTAATTGTTAAATAAAAAATATATGGTATTTAGAATATTGTACCTAATTTTCCAAGACATACCGCACGCTAGTATAATTTGGACAGATTGTAGGGTAAAATTATTTTGCTTCATGTAGGTATGCTAGGACGATATGTTCTGTTTAAAAAAAAACATAATCATGAAATGCGATACTATTGAGATGCGTACATTATTTGGCATAAGTGTTCCCTTTCGCTAACAGAATTCAGAATTTGAAAGTTCCTTACAAGTGTTGACTCTACCCTATTCTATTTAAAAGCACGTCATTCGTATGATAAGAGGTTTCTTCCTAAGTATTTTCTGTTCTCTGTCATAATAAGCATGCCAAAAAAAACATCATATAAAAAAATATGTCAGTTTATACTTAGAGTGTGATTTCAGCAAAACAAATGTTTGTTAAATTATCGTTATCTCTGCCAAGTCTTTAATTGCTCAATTTTAAGAAACTCACACACACCCATACACATATTCCGGGTTCCACCGAAGTGAATGTAGAGATAATTCGTAATTAATTTAAATAAAGTCAGATAAAAAAAATGATAAGGATTGATGAAAATAAACGACTGAATGCATAGGTTTATATATTTTGTTATGTGACATAGCTTATTAAACAAAACATATACTACCAAAAAGCAGATATTTCTTTGGTAGAAATCGCGAATAACTGTGAAAATAGATTTAAACAGAAGTATTTTTGTTGTATCAACGTTATATCTGTCGCGGCCATGGTTAAAATGAAATGTTAAATAAATCTCGCAAGCCCCTTATTTGCACATGACGAAAAACTAATAATTGATTCTGGAAAATATTAGTATGAAGTGCGTATGGCATACAATATCTTGATTTATCATTTTTTTTAATTCTATTGACTCTAGAATATGTACTTAGCTGAAGAACATTATGTTTGTGCATTTCTATGTGGGCCAATACAAAACATTTGCTAGGATCGAAAAAATATTGTATTTTCCGTATTCATACCAATATTTCATTGACACAGTATAATTTTTTTTTCGTGCAAAAGAAATAAAAATATGCTTAAGAATATATACTTATTATATTATTATATTTACCAATAGAATTAAGGATAATCGATAAGGATAAGCTCAGAGTGTAAACGGTCTTCATTTCTTCTAATTAGAGAAATGCTGATCAAAGTTTTAACAAAAAACTTTGTTAACAGTGTTAAGAGTGGCGTTATCGAAGTACGCGTTAACCTTGTGGTACATTTACTATGCTACAAATATTATTGATAGGGCGGAAAGAATGACAAATAAAAGAATAGTTACGTAAGTTGATTAAATATTTATCCGCAAATCTAGTACAATTATTACCCTGCGAATAGTAACCAAGTCTTGCGTCAGTAATGTTTGGAGAACGTGATTTTTCGTCATCGTTAAACGCGTGCTTGTTGCACGCGGCTATGTCAATTTTGGATATAAAAAATGTTAAAATTTTAGTAGTGAACAATCATGAATTTGTAAATGATCTAATTTTTTCTAAATAAGATTAGTATTTAAATCGATCAATAAGCAATTCATTTTTCTTATAATCAAGATATTTTCTACATTTGAATAATATTTAAAATAGCTGAAATATTATATAATATAAAAACATTATTTTTATTTCTATAGTAAATGTAAATAAAAAGAATGTATAAAGTTCAAAGGTTTTCAGTTAAAATGAGGACATTGTATTTTCATTTTAAGCAAAAATAGAATAATTAAATTTTCATTAAAAAAATGTAATCAAAAAAAAAAAAATTCTAATAAAATATAGTTGAATTTTTAACCAAAAGATGAAATTTCATATAAGAAAGTGAATTGTCAACAGAAAAGTTTAACTTTCAACAAAGTTATTGGATTTTTAATCGACAAAAGTTATTTTCCACCAAAAAGACGAACTTACAATAAAATACATAAATTTTCAACCAAATTGTTGAATTTGAAACCAAAAATAGAATGATTAAATATGCAGATTAAGAAATTACTTAAAAATAAATAGCGAATTTCTAATATAATAGTTGAATTTTTAACCAAAGAGATGGATCTTCAAATAACAATATGAATGTTTAACAAGGAAGTTTAATCTTCAACCAAATTATTGAATTTTTAATCAGAATGTTAAATTCTCTACTAAAAGAGATAAATTTACAGTAAAATACATACATTTTCAACCAAATTGTTGAATTTCCAACCGAAAATAGAGGAAGAAAATTTCCAGTTAAAAAAATTATACGAAAGAAACTAATTTTTAACATAATAGTTGAATTTCCAGCAAGCAAAATGACTCTTCTAATAATTAAATAAATTTTTAACAGAAAAGTTAATTTTTCAGCTAAGTAATAACTGAATTTTCAACCAAAAAGATATATTCACAATAAAATACATATATTTTTAACCAAATTGTTGCATTTTTAAACAAAAACAAAAAAATAAGACTCAGTAAAAGATTATGAAAAAAAGCAATTTTCAACTAAGCACTTGCATTCTTATCTGTCTCTTGAAAGAACAAAATAAATTTATTAAAAAAAGTTTAATTTTCAATGGATAAGATAATTTTGTACCAGAAAGGACGAGATTACACTAAAATACATACATCTTCAACTTAATTGTTGAATTTTCAAACGGAAATAGAATAATAAAATTTTTAGTTAGAAAAATTGTTTTCAAGAAGACATTTTAAACAAGAGAGTTAAATTTTCAGCAAGAAAGATGGCTCTTTGAATGATAAAATGAATTTTTAATAAAGAAGTTCAATTCTTATTCAAAAAGATTAATTTTTTACCGAAAAAGATAAATTTGCAAAAGAATATATATAAATTTTTAACCAAATTGTGGATTTAGAACTAAGAATAGAATACTAAAATTTTTGTGAAATAAAATCGTTGAAGGAAAAAACAATGTTTGACAAAATAGTTCAATTTTTAGCAAGAGAGATGGCTCTTCAAATATTAAAATAAATTTTTAACAAAGAAGTTCAATTTTGAATTAAGAAGACTAATTTTGTACCAAAAAAGAGACGAACTTACTATAAAATCTATCAATTTTTAACAAAATTTGAATTTTTACCCAAAACGAAATAATCAAATTAACAGTTGAAAAATTAAATCAAAAAAATTAATTTAAAAAGACAAATTGAATTTTCAACCAGAGAGATAGATCTTCAGATAATAAAATGCATTTTTAGCGAAGAAATTTGAATTTTCAACCAAGTATTATCTGAATTTTCAACAAAAAACTTTAAATTGTACCAGGAAAGATTAATTTACAATAAAATATATACATTTTTAACCAAATTGTGAAAGTCCTAACCAAAAACAAAATAATAAAATTTCTTGTTCAAAAAATTATTTTAAAAATACAATATTCAACAAAATAGTTGAATTTTCAACAAGGGAGATAAATCTTCAAATAATATAATAATTTTGCAGCAAGGAAGTTAAAATTTCAATAAAGAAGATTAATTTGTACCGAAAGAGACGAACTCACAATTAAGTTCATTAATTTTTAACGAAATTGTTCAATTTTTAACTGAAAACGATTCATGTTTAACCAGGAAGAAAATAAATAAATTTCTATTTAAAAAATTAATTAAAAAAAAGAAACGAATCTAAAAAAGTGGTTGAATTTTCAACCAGAGACATGGATCTTTAAATGATGAAATAAATTTTTAATAAAGAAGTTAAATTTTCAGCCAAGTAGTAAACTAAATTTTCAATAAAGAAGATTAATTTTTTTTTACCAAAAGAGATAAATATACAATAAAATTTGTAAATTTTCAACTAATTTACGGAATTTCTAACCAAAAATACAATATTGAAATTTTCAGTTGAAAAAATTATTAAAAAAAAATAATTTTCAACAAAATAGTTGAATTTTCAGCAAGAGAGATGAATCTTTAAATGATATAATAAATTGTTAAGAAAGAAGGTCCGATTCTAATCAAGAAGATTAATTTTGTACCAGAAAAAACAAACTTACAATAAAAATCATCAATTTTTAACAAACTGTTTGAATTTTAACCTAAAAACGATCAATTTTCAACCAGAGACAAAATAATTTAATTTCCATTTAAAAGATTAATTAAAAAAAAGAAATTTAAAAAAGTTGATAAATTTTTACCCAGAGAGATGGTTCTTCAAAGAATAGAATAAATTTTTAACAAAGAACTTTAATTTTCAATCAAGAAGATTAATTCTGTTCCAGAAAAGACAAGATTACAATAAAATTCATCAACTTTGCTTCCTCATAGAGGAAGCTTTGTAATAGTAACATTTTCTAAATTTTTAAAATTCATTTAATTAAAATTTTTTAATTTAAAAATGTCTAATACAATGTTCTAAGCAATTGTCCAGATGTATGTGGGTATGTGTGTATGTGAATGTCACACTTTTTTTGAACACGATAACTTGAAAA
>JAUELO010448577.1:0-13420 GCA_032357855.1 Amphibolips quercusostensackenii | reverse complement strand
CTTGATAAGGGACTATACTCAGTCCGAAACGTCGCCAACTTTAATTAAATTCGAGTCTTTTTATTTCTTGGACCTTCCAAGCCGGAAACTGTTCACTACATAAAAGGCCAAAAGACTGAACTATGAGTTCCATTCGAGTATTCAAATATTTTTTAATTTTCACTTTCATTTCTGAAAATTTGATTTATTAGTAACCTTTTATACTTGTTTCAGAAAAAAATGAAAACATATTCATGCATAACTTTGAAAACAAATTGAGATACTTAATTCACAACATCAAAAAAATTGGCAAAAATTACATAGATGAAATAGAGGTATTTTATATACAATGTAGCCGAATACTGCTCTACTACATTACTACAACCATATAGTCGATTCCTACTATCTTACAATCTTACACAAGATGGAGGTTACCTCTTTTCATATGAAGGATAGGACTGTACGCAGTGTGAGTTAGGTTATTACGCTTGATTGACACCGCATGTACCAGTTCTGATCTCAGAGTATTACCTCTACAAATGAAAGGATTATACTCAATTTTTAATTATAATTAATTTCTAAAGAAATATTCTCTTCTTAAGAGGAAAATGTGAGAGGATTGAAGAAGAGGTATTTTGCTCTCAAATTAAGAATATTTATTTCTAGATGTAGGTTCTGGGTCGAGTGACAAGCTTTTCTGCTTGTCACCTTATTTTCATTTCTAATTAGGGAGCGTAAATCGATTTTAGCATCGTCGTCATTTTTCTCATCATCTTAGTACTCATGGAAATTAACGGTAAAAGTAGAACCAGATTTTGTCCCTTTTTGATGAGCTTCCCATTAAATAAACTTTTCTGCAATAACATTATGCAAAATGTGTCAATTTAACTAAGAACATTGTTTATCCTAGTTCTCATCGACGTTAAGGATAACACTAGTTATCTTAAGTTTGAAAATGAGAATTGTAAAAAATATTGAATACAATTGACGTAAATATTCCTATTGTTAAGTGTAAATAATTTGAGAAGAGATCTGCGAACTTAAGGAAAAAAAGTTTCAGGTGAAAATTGTTTATCCAACAACATTTATTCAGAGTTTCACGTTTTTATGCTTATATTTTTTATGAATTTAGCAACCACACGTTATGCGTTGAGTGTTAACAAAATTTCGCAGCAGAATAAGTTTGATAAACTATTACAATACATATACTCACGAGATGAAAAAAACCACAAAAAAGATAAATTTGCCGACTAAAATTATTTATAACAGAATAAAAATTTTAATTATTTACAATGTTTTGCAGAAGCATACTTTTTATAAGCTATTACGATACATATAAGATAAAACGTTAACTTAAATTATTAGTACAAAGATAAATGTTAAGTAATAACAACATTTTGCAGAATAATAAGTCTTATAAGCTTTAACGACATATATAATTAAAAAGAATTTTTCTCGCAACAAAATTATGTAAATTTTTTTATTTTCTAATCCGAATTATTTATAATAAAGCTAAACTTCACGTGTTAAGAATGTTTTATGTCTTAGCAAGTTCTCAAAGCTACTTCAATAGGTATTAGACAGCAAAGATTTTTTTCCGTAAAAAAATTATTAAAATTTTCAATTTTCCTACTTGAATTATTTATAATAAAGATACATGTTGAGTGTTACCAATATTTTAAGGTAAAATAAGTCTGATAAGCTATTACGATATATACATGGTGTCTCGGACTCAAGTGTTTCAACTTATGTAACTGCATTAGAATAAAAAAAAATAAATACAAAATTTTTTTTTTTCAATCAGTTAAAGTTTTAGTTTTTAGTTACTGTACTAACCGCTGTCAGCGCTTTTTTCAATCACAATGTGTTGTCACAGTAATTAATGACCAGTCGCGGACAATTTTTAAGGGATGGTCCCGACTATATTTTAGGAATGGTTCCGAAGGAATAAAGGAAGTAGAGGAAGTGTAAGGAAATCAGAAGAGAAGTAGGGAAAGTTACATAAAATGATGAAAGGTGAAATTATAGTAGGGGAAGAAGGGGGAAGTGATGGGAAAATATAGTAGGGGAAGCAACGGGATATGTAAGGAAAAAGTAAGGGAAAAATAGAGGGAATGCAGGGAAATGAGAGGAAATTATGGGAAATAGGAAGTGTAGGAAAAATGTGGGAAAATGAGAAGAAGTGAACTATGGAAAGTGAGAGGCAATGAGATAAGTAGTTGTGAGGAAAGTAATGGGAAATGTTGGACTGGAAGTGAGTGATCAGAATGAGGGTGAGTAGGGGAGTGAAAGTAGGCTGAGGAAGGGAAGTAGGTCTTAGATTATTATAATTAATTAATTTCACGGAATTCCGTCAGTTAATGTAGTGTGTAATTGTATATTGCCTAAAGAAAATAAGTCGCCATCGATAATAATATAAGTATTTAAGGGTTAATATCATAAAGTTGTAATTATTCATTTTCAATTTAAATATAAAAAAGTACTTCAGGTCAACATAACACATATCTTTATCAATAATTATTACAACGAGTGTGAGAATAATAAATGAAAAAGTACGCTCCTATTTTACAATTTTAATATTTTTTTTCTCAGTGACAATATTTTCATATAAACCATGTACAATATTTTCTAATTCAAAATAACAATTAGATCTGCTTCTCGTAGCCTAAAATATGAAAATTATTAATAATTAAAATACAATTGATGAGACAAGTAGTTACAAAAACGAAATAAACAAATTTTCATAATTATGCCAATGATACTCATTTTCGTCATATTTCTACATTGGAAGTTGATTAAAACATCAATTAGTTTCATACTTTAATGAGACTATATGTTCATAACTTATCATGTTGCAAAACACTATAATAAAAGTAATATTACTTACAATTTATAGATAACCGCTTATACATATATTACGTATATTTCGGTTGATGTTCCATGTTTAGTGGCATAGTTTAAATTCTACTTACAAGCAATGCACGTGGTGCATGTCAACCTATAACTCGTTCACCTATCGTCAGCAATCTGCAACATACCAATCCAGCGTACTAAAAATTTTTTACATAATTTCATATTTTACATTTAATATTTATCACTCAATGCGCAATAATATTTTATATTGCACAAAAAGGTTAAGGCGACGCAGATTTTTCAGATGTTCCTAAATTAATGTCTTCTAGTATTTTCTATATGTCTACTTTTTAATTTTGATTTTATTTTAGCTAAGAAAAATTACTCAAAAAATTTGAAAAAAAAAATAGTTAAAGTACGTGCCGCGCACTAACAAGAAGGGTTTCGTAGCCTACTAACACATTAATTTTCTCGTTTAAATCTCACCCTCTGTACTCCCAAATGTCTTCATTAAAAGAAAAAAAAAACCTTCCTACTCCACTCCCTTTTCCGATTTTTTCTTCTTCTCCTTCCCTCTCTGAATACTTATCACTTCCCCCTCGTTCTTTCTCTCTCGCCTATCTTACTCTACTCCTTCCCCCTTCCTGCTTTACATTTACCCTTCTGCCACGACATCTTATACTTTTTTTCACAAATTCTTATTCTTCCTTACATCCCCTTACCTTCTTTTTATCCCGTCTCATCGATACCCCCTCTTTTACCCTCCTTCCCCTATACCCCTTATCATACCATATCTCGTTACTTCCCGGAACTAAGAAACCCTAAAAACCAAAAATCTAACAATACAATTAAAAAAACACACTCTTAAATCTCTATATTCAAATGAAAAAAAACCTTCCTACCCCACCCCCCTTTTCGATTTTTTCCTCCTTCTCCTTCCCACTCTAAATACCTATCACTTTTCCCCTCCCGTTTCCTCCTTTCTCTTTCTCGCCTATTTTCTTCTACTTTTTCCCACTTTCTGCTTTACAATTACCCTTCCGCCACGACATCTTATTCTCTCCTTCACCAATTCTTATTCTTCCTCAAATATCCTTATTTTCTTTTTATCTCCTCTTATCAATACCCCCTCTTTCAACCCGCTTCTTCTATACCCCTTATCATACCATATCTCGTTACCCCGGGACTAAGAAACCCTAAAAACTAAAAATCCAACGATGCAATTCAAAAAACACACTCTCAATTCTCTATATTTTAATTTAAAAAAACTCCACTCTCCACTTCTCTCTTTGATCTCCTCGCACTTTCACTTCTCTCTCCTAATACCTATCACTTTCTTTCCCCTTAGTATCCTCTTTTCCCCTACCACGCCTTTCTTCGCCTACTTGCCCTATCTATTTTCTACCCCTTAATACTCCCCTTCTCCTCAGTTACTGCATCACCTATTTTTCGACTATCTCTCCGTTCTTTTCCTCCCTTCCTTTCTCACATTTTCCCTTCCACTTTGACTTTTCATACTTTCACTCCCTACTTGTATCCCTTCATACTCCTTTTTCACTTCTAATCTCTTCCTCATCTCTTATCATCGATTCCTACTCTTTTACTCACCCTTTCCTTATTTCCCTTATCCACCCATATGTACCTTTCCAGGGAAAAATTGTGGCAGACGGACAGAATCCCAACCAGAGAAATGAAAAAGAAAGCAGCTTTCGAAATCTCCATTCACAAAATCTCTTCTTCAAGGGTGGAAAAGTGCGGGTAGGGAAAGTGGTGAAAGAGATGTTAGGGGTATAAAGGGTAGTGGTTAGAGGGAAAGTAGGGAAGGAGAAGCATGTAAATGTATGAAAAGTGAATTGAAAAGTAAGAAGAGGGATAGTAGAGTAAGGTAGGGAAGGAGGAGAATTATGAGAGGGAAGAGAAAGTAAGCAAAAGGAGGGATAGTGTTTGAAGAGATTTCAGGCACTTAATAAATTTTTTAATATGATACGGAACCGTTCTTTTTAGGCGCACGACACCTTTTTTGATGAATTTTTCCAAAAAGGCAACCCTGAAAATAATATATTGAAAATTTATAAATTAAAAATTGTTCTACCGCATTTATGAAAGATCCTGTATTAAAAGTGTTTTAAGATTAGAATTGTGGTTTTTAAATAATAATGAACAGGAAAAATTAGAAATTAGTCAAGAAGAATCAGGGGCCTAGTCGTATTTGTTTTAGGAGAAGTAGTACAGAAAGGAGAAGGGATGAGAAATATGGGTAGTGGATTATGTAGGGTAAAAAAAGTGGGGTCGTAAGAGAAGGTATGTGAGGAATGGGTGGAAAAGTAGGGGAATGAGGGGAGAGTACTAGGGTCAGGAAGGGAAAGCGATGGGAAAGTGAGAGGTGGGGTAGTAGGTATGTGAGAAATGGGTTGTTAAGTAGGGTAATGAGAGGAGGGGACTAGGGTCAGGAAGGGAAAGCGATGGAAAAGTGAGAGGTGGGAGAGTAGGTATGTGAGAAATGGGTGGAGAAGTATGGGAATGAGGGGAGGGGACTAGTATCAGGAAGGGAAAGTGATGAGAAAGTGAGAGGTGGGGTAGTAGAAGAAATTAGGAAAGGTTGCGTTAAGCGAGTTTAGGGGAAATAGGATAGGAAGGCAGTGAAGTGAGTGATGAAAAAATATTGTAAGAGAAATAAGGGGAGTGGAGAATAAGATCAGATAGGATCGGATGAGACGAGTCAGGAAAATAAAAATTGGTGAGAGAAGGGTGAGTAAGAGAGGGAGGGGGTGATGTGGTTTGCAACGTGTTTATTTAACTTTAAATAAGAAATGTATCTCTAGTATTTATTGTGGATTTATTCTGAATCAAATTTCTAAAATGTTGTATCTCGTAAAAATAAAATAAAACAAGCTAGTAGAATAAAAGTTGGTGGAATAAAAGTTCGTGGATTTGAGCTACTTTGGAACGACCTCAATAGCTGCGTTTATACCCTGTATAGTTTCATGAATCTCCATTGAAGCAAAGCTCGTCTTAGTTCTTGTCATGAAGTCTAGTGCTTTTGTGGAAACTTGTGAGCCCCTAAACTCTAAAGAGACTAAATAGATGAATTCTTGTCAGGAGTTAACTGAATTTAACCACAATAGTTATATCAAGAGTTAATGTTTTCTCCAAAGTGTAAAATTATTTTCACAAGCAAAACCAGAAAAGGAACGACAAAATAAAAATAGAAAAAATACATTTTTTTTTTGCTAAAAATTTGTAGAAATAGGTGCTGCGAGCGTACAAAAAGGATATCGTAGCCTATTTAGACGTTTATTAAGTAGTTCAAATCTTTTCCTCTCCTGCTACCTCTCTTTTTTTCTTTACCTCTTCTCCCATAATTCCCCTCTTCCCCTCTTCGCTAACCTAATATTCCACCCTTTACTATTCCTTCTCCTTAATTTTCTCTACTCTATTTTCGCACACTTCCTGTAGTATCTCTTTCTCTTTTCACCCTACTTCCTCAACCCAAACTACCTCTGAACTTTCTTCACTTCCCTCCTCCCTTCCCATTATTTTCTCTACTTCCCCTCCCTTCATGTCCCATAGACTCCTCTACTGCCCCTTCCCTTATTTTCCCTTATTTATAATACTTCCCCTCACCCCCTCCCGTTCATTTCCATACTTTCTTTCCCGAATTTTCTTTATTTTTCCTCTTTTCCTACCCTTTCTCCTATTTCTCCACCTTCAGTTTCCCTCTCAGGAAAAAAATTCGACGACAGGATGGACACCCAAAAGTTTGATTTAATATTACTGTTTCTTATAAATTAAGAAAGTAGTTCAACTTTCAACAAAAAAAAAATCAAATTTCTACCAAAAGAGATAAATCTTAAAAAATATTTGAATCCTTAACAAAAAAAAATTTTTTAGTTAACAAGAAAAAATGTCATCAAAAAAGTTAAAGTTTCAGGTCAAAAAAACGAGTTTTGAACAAAAAGGTGAATTTTTCACAAAATAAAAAAACTAATTTTTAGCAAGTAATAGAACCAAACCAATAGAATTATCAACCTAAAAGGACCAATTTTTAACCAAATTGTTGAATCTTGAACCAAAAAGGTTATTCTCCAACCAAAAAAGAATAATTTTCAACAAATTACATAAATTTTCAACCATACGCTTGAATGTCAAAATTAAAAGAGACCAATTTTAATCAAAAATAGAATAAAAAAGTTTTCATGCAAAAAAATTCATTTTTTAGTTTTTTTAAATTTATACAAAGAACTTAAATTTTTCACCAAATTGTTGAATTCTCAAGACAGAAATCCCAATTTTTAAAAAATTACATAGATTTTCAAACAAATAGTTACATTTTTGAACAAGAGGAATAATTTTCTATCATAAATAAGAGTTTTAACTAAACGACATAATTTTCTTTTAAGATAGTTGAAGTTTTAACTAAAAAAGACAAATTTTCAACCAAAAGAGGAAAAACTAAATTTTTAGTATTAAAATTAATTTTTAATCAAAGAAATAAATTTTAACTAAACTGATGAATCTTCAACTAAAAAAATGAATATATAACAAATTTGATCGACTTGAGACCAAATAGTTAAAATTTCTAACCAAAAATATGAATTCTAACAAAAATGGTAATAGTTGATATTAAAACAAAAAAAATTTTTCATTTAAAAACATTAATTTTCAACTAAAAAACCCCTGAATCTAATATAAATAAACTGAATTTTAAACGAAATTTGCAAATTTTCAAGTCAACAAGACAAAATTTTAAATAAAATACATAAATTGTCAACGAAATAGTTACGTTTGATCCGAAAGAAATAATATTTTCGTCGAAAAGAGAGTTTTTAACCAAATACATGATGTTCGAATGGAATATTTGAATTTCTAATTGAAAAAGATAAATTATCAATATTTAGTAAAATAGCTACATTTCCAGTTTAAACAATTAACTCTTGATCAAAGTAACGAATTTTTAACTAAAATAATAAATCTTGAAGGGAAAAAATTAATTTTTAGGAAATTAGTTCAAAAAGTGATAAATTTCTAAACCAAAAATACGAAAGTTCGACAAAACAGTTAAATTTTCAACAGAAAAAGAATAACTTTTGAACAAACTTGTTGAATTTTTTTTTCGGTTTCATTAATTCAGTTCTAATTTGAGTGGAGAAACAAAAAAAAAATTTCATTTAACAAAACTAATTTTTAATAAAGAACCTAAAATCTTACACAAAAAACCTGAATTTTTAACTAAGAGAAATAATTCTCTGCTTAATAAAAAGAGTTTTCAACGAAATACGAGTACATGATTTTGTTAATCAAATATTTGAATTTCCAACAAAAAATATACATTTTCAACAAAAAGTAAAATATTTGAATTTTTAGTTAAAAAAGAATTTTTAATCAAAAAAAAACTTTTAACTAGAATCATAAATCTTAAACTATAAAAAAAATTTTAATTTTTGACGAATTAGCTTATGAAGACATGAATTTCCAAACAAAAAATACTAATGTTCGACAAAACAGTTCAATTTTCAACAAAAAAGAATGTCTTTTGAACAAACCTGTTGAATTTTCTTATATGGTTTTATTGATTCAATTCGAATTTAAGTGGGAAAACAAAAACATTTTTTTTATTTAAAACATTAATCTTTAATAAAAAAAACCCGAATATTATAAAAAAGAACCTGAATTTTGATCTCAAAGGAATAATTTTCTACTAGAAAAACAAAAAGTTTTTAAACAAATACATGACTTTTTTAACAAAATATTTGAATTTTTAACTAAAAAAGATGAATTGTTAACAAAGAGTGGAAAAGCTACATTTTTTCTTCAAAAAGTGAGTTTTTAATAAAATAAATTAATTTTTAACAAATTAGTTCAAAAATAAATAAATTTTTAAACAAAAAGTACGATTGTTCGTCAAAACAGTTGCATTTCTAGTAAAAAAGAATGAGTTTTGGATAAACTTGTTCAATTTTTTTATAGTTATTCATTAATCAATTTTTTTAATTTATATTTTAAAGTATAACAGTTTAAATGAACATTAAAGTTAATGTATGATACTTGAGTAATAGTAGTCTAAAAAACTGAAAATTTTACTAAGAAAATAAAATTAATTTTCCATTCCACACTTTTTAATTTGTTCTGGTATTTTTTCTTTTTTTACTATATACTATTATTATTTTATTTATTAATTTTTTTTTAAATTTGACTTTTAGAGTGTACTGTTTTTTGACAAATACTAATATTCATTCAAAAATACCTAAAAAAAACTTTAAGCAACTATAAAAAAAATGGTTAATAACAAAGCAAATCTTTTAAAATGTAACTAATTTGTTATCAACAAATAAACAATTATTATTCATCATTTTTACTTTTCAACTGTAACTAAAGAATTATTACTAAGTAAATTTTAGCATATTCCATATAAAACGCAATTTTTAGTTTACAAATAATTCATTAGACACGAGAAATTCGTTCATAATATTGTTTATAGCATTACAAATAGTTGATCTTTAACGAAGTGTCTGAAAAAAGTTACAAATTTTATAATCAACAGCTAGTCACATTAAAAAAAATTTAAATGACTAAAAATAACCAAACAATAAATTTTTTAATTAAATTTGTTCATACAATTATCAGATTGTTATCGATTTATAATGAAAAGTTATTGCTAAATTATTTTTTTATCTTAATGCCGTAAAAAACATATTTTTATTTATAAATATATAACATAATAAAAATTGTCTTAAACGATTGTTGTTAACAATAACAATTGTTTATTGTCACCAAGAAGTTATTTATCAACTTTCATTGATTCAATTAAAAAAATTTTTCCTGACCAGAAATTGTTAAAATTGAGTACGAATAATGTGACAAAGCGATGCTAATCCCCAAAAACCATTCTCATTTACTTACTTTTTTATAACAAATTCAATACATTTTTCAACATTTGTTTTGCTATACGACGTCTTTTCTGGATAGTTGCTTTATATTTTATAGACATTTCAATTAAATGCAAGTAAATATAAAAGAACGGTACGCTTAAACAGTAAAATTTTTTTTTTTAATTTTGCTTAATATTAAAAAAAATTATTGAAATTTTTCTAAAAAATGGTGAATTTTTTAACAACTGTTACATAAAAATTATAACTTTGATGTAACAAATACATAAAATATCAAGATTACTAGCATTCTAGAAGCTTTAATAAGAAAAATAATTTTTTTCGACAATTAAGTATAAGTTTGTACCATTTGTTTATACTATTTGTCATTATCAATAATAATTGTTTAATTTTCGCTAAACTTTTTTATAACTGTATCAGTGCTCATCAGGTTATTAGTGTTTCTAACATGGGTGCATTTTTATGAAGTATTTGTTTATGTAAATTGTTTATAAAAATGAACTTGCACATTAAATTAATTATTTATGTTTCTTAAGTATATGTGCATAAATTCTGATCAAAAGTGAGTTTGTTTAAGCAATCCTTTTATAGATCAAAGGTCAAATTTTGGAAGTTGTTAATTTTGACGCTGTATTTATATATATGTATTGTTGAATAAAAAATTAAATTGAAATTTGGAAAATTTTGGTAAAAGTATTCTTCCTCGCTTTCACTTTATTGTTAATTAAAAATTTACGCACAGGCCTGACAGAATGTAGGCTTTCAGTATTTCATTAGAACGTCCATCCAAATGCTCTCCCGATAGGGGAAAATTCGATTCCAGTTTTACCGGTAATTGTGTTAAACTCCACTCTTTGATTTAGCTATTCAATAGTATCTTATTAAATTTTTTTATTGTATTGATAAATTTATTAAAATAGGAAGAATGTTAATTGAAAATGTATTTTATTTGAAAGAATTTAAAAAAAAAATTTATTTAGTTCGAAAGTATTTTAAATTAAAAATAATTTCAAAAGTGTCTTTCATGAAAATTATGAGTAAAATTTTCTCTTATCTCTACTTTCCTACTCAATTTTCATATCCGTAAAATTAGTCCAGTCAAATTGGACAAAAAACGTCTGAGTGCTGGAACACAAAACTCACATCTCACAAGGGGTTGAAGAGTAGGGGTAATTCGGGTAGGGCAAATGAAGGAGGTGCGCGAAAATAAAGGAGATGAGGGGAAATAAAGGAGGTGAGGGGAAATAAAGAAGATGAGGTGAAATAAAGGAGGTGAGGGGAAATAAAGGAAGATAAGTACAGTAAATGAGGAGTAGGGAAGCAGGGGACGTGAGGAGAAATGAAGGTTGGGGAAGTAGAAGTGGTGGGAAATGAAAGAAGGGTAAGCAGGAAAAGTTAGGAGAGCGGATTTAATGGAAGTGTGGGAAAATAAGAGGGTTAGAAAAAGTAAGGGATAATGTTGGGGTTGTAAGTGGAGGGGGAAGTATATGAGGAAGGAGTTAGGGAAGGGAAGGTTCCTGGGTGGCTCAGTCCGCATGAGCATGTAAAAAATGTTTGCAATTTTCATTTATTTGTAAATAACTAGAGTGGCTTTAATTTAATTTGCTTGGAGATTTTTTATCTTAAATAGAGCGTGTATCTGAATTCTTTAAACAAACAAGTGCCTCCAGCACAAATGCTAATTTGATTGGACATGATCAAAATGGAATTATTATTTAAAGCTGCTTTGAGAGATTAAGAGATCTGGTTTTAATCATTTCTGTTATAATATGCATTTTCATAAAAATACTACTCACTGTCCTTTTGTACAGTATTTCTTGTAGATTAACCTAGTTAAAGAGACTGAAAGAATAAAGAGCAGTGCTAAAAAAAGAAAAATGTACAATCAATTTCAAAATTACTCAATCTTTTACTTAATTTATAAAATTGACAAACAGTCCCATAGAAAAAACCTTTCCTTTCTATATTCTGCCCTCTCCTATTTCTCCTACATTACTCCACTTTTTCTCTTTTCACCTACTTTCCCACACTGCACATAATTCTTTGCTTCCCCTCCCTTCTTCAACTTGTCTTCTTTCCACTCGCACAGCTTCCTTTACTCCACTTCTACATCTCCCTTCTTTTCTCGTGCACCTTTATTTCTTCTTACTTTTCCTTGATTCGCTCCCCTCGCGTCCCCTACTCTGCCTCCCCTTATACTTTATCAATTCGTCACGCTACATTTTCCCTACTCCGGCCGACGTTTTTCCTCCCTTCTCTTTTATTTTCCTACACTTCTCCCCACTTCTCCTCCCCTAAGTTATCATCTTTTTCTACTTACCTACCTTTATTTCCCCTACTTCCTATATATTTACTTGTCCTCACTTCTCTTTTTTTCGTTTTAGGCATTAGTTGTAATTTGCAACCAGTTTTAAATTACAAAAACTCATTCCGTTCACTTTACCTCTCTTCATTTCCCATAATTACCTGCTCCTCACTTTCGCTACTTCCTCTTATTTAACTTTACCCACTATCCCCCCACTGAATTCCTATTATTTCTTCTCACTTCCCCTATTTCCGCTTCCTTAAATTCCCCTCACATTCTTTACATCTCACCCACAATTTACCCCCACTTTTGCTACTTTTCTTTAAATTTCCACTCACTACCACTACTTCCCACCTTCTCACTTCCCCACACTTTTTCGTTTTTCGACTATTTTAAAAAATGCGACCTATTGCGACTTTTTGGAAAAAATACGACTAAAAATAATTAAAATTTAAAAATAGAGAAAATGGTACCGTTTTCATTAAGAACATCAAATATTAAATAATTTCTTACTGAAGTTTCATTCTGAGAAAATTTTTAATTGATACCGCCTGAAATTAAATTATTTCTAATTTCTTGAATCTGTGTTTAAAGTTTAAATTGGGTCAAATGTCGAGACCGTTTGAAATCGATTTATTATAAAATTAATTACAATCTTCACGGTTTTTTCCTTTTTCACCTTTTTCAATAGAAAAATAATCCTTTTGAAATGAAAAACTTTTTTTTATGATAGAAAAGTCATCTTTTTTGTGTCATTTTGATAATTTAACTGTTCTTTTAAAAAACTCATCTTTTTGTATCGGAAATTTAACTATTTGAAAAAAGTTTATTATTATTTTTTTCATATCGATTAGTTGGTTCAAAATTTATCTTGGTAGGTTCAAAATTTGACTATTTGGTTAAAATTTCAATTATCTTATTAAAACCTTTACATGTATACAGAATTACTCTGAATTACCTAAAATTATTCAGGATTACAGAAGATTACTCTGGGTTAAATAAAATTAGGAATTATTAACTAAAAAATATTATTGAGAATGAATTAGTGGCTTCAACCAGTGTTTTGCGTGTCTTGTACACGGAGCAAACGGGTATGGTTGCAGTAACTAAAATTGTCCAGTTGCATACAATATGGTTGCATCGTTCAATAGTCTTGTTGAGACATCTTTTATTTACGTTGTCAGATCCAATTGACATAGTTGCTACAACCGCACGCAATTAGCTGCAGTGTTTTGTCTTCTACCATCACGCTATTCGTAGCCCAACGACATTTAATTGATGCCGCTTCCTTTTCGTGTAGCTAGGTGATCTCATGATATGGTTGTCACCACCACAAGCTTGTAGCTACAGGCTTTTTGTTGCCACAACTATTGTGCTTAGATCTCCCACAACGCCG
>JAUELO010448571.1:0-13420 GCA_032357855.1 Amphibolips quercusostensackenii | reverse complement strand
CATCTTTTTTGGTTGAAAATTAATCTTCTTGATTGAAAATTTAAGTATTTGGTTATAAATTTATGTATTTTGTTGAAAATTGATCTTTTTTCATATGAAATGAATCTTCTTGGTTGAAAAATCATGTATTTTGTTATAAATTCATCTTTTTTGGTAGAAAATTAATCTTCTTGGTTAAAAATTTAACTGTTTGATTACAACTTCATGTATTATGTTTAAGAGTCATCTTCTTTGGTATAAAATTAATCTTCTTGGTTGAAAATTCAACCATTTGCTTCAAACTTTATGTATTTTGTTAAAAATTCATCTTTTTTGATCGAAAATTTGACTGTTTCGTTGATCATTCGCCTTTTTTTCTCTAAATAACTCGTTTTTAGACGAATCTTCAACTTTTTGGTTAAAAATTCATGTTTTTTGTTTAAAATCAATCTTTTTTGGTAGAAAATTGAACTGTTTCGTTGATTATTTGCCTTTTTGTATAAAAAATCCATCCTTTTGGAATTAAAATTCGTCTTTTACTGTCGAAAAGTCATCTTTTTTGGTTGAAAATTAACGTTTTCATTGAAAACTGGTCTTTTTTATTAACAATTTAACTGTTTCGTTGATCAATCCTTTTTTTTGGATAAAAAATCCTTCCTTTTGGATTGAAAATTTCTCTTTTATTATCAAAAAGTAATCAATTTCCGCATGAAAATTCAACCACTTGGTCAGAAATTCATGACTTTTAATTGAACGTTCAACTATTTGGCTATAAGTGGAACTATTTGGTTGAAAATTGATCATTCTTGCTTGAAAAATTAACTATTTTGTTTAAAATTCGTTTCCTTTTTTCTCAAAATACATCGTTTTTAGTCGAATTTTCAACTTTTTTATTGGAAATTCATATTTTTTGTGTGAAAAAATTAACTTTTTTATTGATCATTCGCCTTTTTGAATAAAAGATTCATCCTTTTAGATCATCAATTTCTCTTTTATGGTCGAAAAGTTATATTTTTTGGTTGAAAATTAAATTTTCTGTTGTCAATTTAACTTTTCTCTGAAAAATTCGTCTTTTTGTCATGAAAATTCAACCACTTGGTTAAAAATTCATATCTTTTGTTGAAAATTTATCTTTTTCAGTAGAAAACTAATGGTCTTGGTTGAAAGTTGAACTATTTAGTTGAAAATTTATGTATTTTGTTGTAAATTCATCTTTTTTAATAGAAAGTTAATCCTTTTGGTTTCAAATTCAACTATTTGGTTTAAGTTTATGTATTTTGTTATAAATTTATCTTTCTTGGTAGAAAATTAATATTTTTGGTTGAAAGTTTAACTATTATGTTGAAAATTAATGTATTTTTTTGAAAACTTATCTTTTTTAATAGAAAATAAATCTTCTTGGTTAAAAAATCTTGTATTTTGTTATAAATTCATCTTTTTTGGTATAAAATTAATCTTCTTGGTTGAAAGTTCAACTATTTAGTTGAAAATTCATGTATTTTGTTGAAAGTTTATCTTTTTTAATAAAAAATTAATCTTCTTGGTTGAAAATTCAATTATTTATTAAAAAATCTAACTATTTGGTTTAAAATTCATTTATTTTGTTGAAAAATTATCTGTTTTAGTAGAAAATTAATCTTCTTGTTTTAAAATTCATCTTTCTTAGTAGAAAATTAATCTTGGTTGAAAGTTCATGCATTTCGTTGATAATTGTTTTTTTGTGAGAAGTTTAAATGTTTCCTTGATCATTCGCCTTTTTGGATAAAAAATTAATGCTTTTGAATTTATAGTTTGTCTTTTGCGGTCGAAAAAATTCAATTATTTGGTGAAAAATTCATCTCTTCTGGTTTAAGGTTCAACTATTTGATTGTAAGTGAAACTATTTGGTTAAAAATTCATCTTTCTTGGTTAAAAAATTAACTATTTCGTTCAAAATACATTTTTTTCAAAATTAATCGTTTCTAGTTTGAATATTCATCTGTTTGGTTCAAAATTGTTGTATTTTCTTGAAAAGTAATCTTTTTTGGTAAAAAATAATCTTCCTCATAGAAAATTCATCTATTTGGTTGAAAATTAATATATTTTGTTTAAAATTCATCTGTTTTGGTAGAAATTTATGTTTTTGGTAAAAATAGAACTGTCTTCTGAGGAATTCTCTCTTGGTTGAAAAGTGAAATATTTTGTTAATTTTTTTTTTCATAACTAATTGTTTTCGGTTGAATTTTCAACAGTTTGGTTGAAAATTCATGTATTTTTTGAAAATTCATCTTTCTTGGTAGAAAATTCAACTATTTGGTTGAAAAATCATGTATTTTGCTGAAAATATATCTTTTTTGGTGGAAAATGAAACTGTTTCATTGATTATTCGCCTTTTTGGATAAAAAATTCATCCTTTTGGATTGAAAATTCGTCTTTAAGGTCGAAAAGTCATCTTTTTTGGTTAGAAATTAACTTTTTTGGTAAAAATATATTTTTTTAAATTATTAGGTCTTCCAGAAAATTCGCTTTTTTTGGCATGAAAATTCAACCACTTGGTTAAAAATTCTTTTTTTCTGATTGAAGGTTCAACTTTTTGATTGTAAGTGGAACTATTTGGTTAAAAATTAATTTTTCTTAGTTGAAAAATGATTTATTTTGTCAAAAATCCGCTTTTTTTATAATTTAAGCGGTTTAAGTTGAATATTCATCTGTTTGGTAGAAAATTTTTGTATTTTCTTGAAACGTCTTCTGTGGTAAAAAATTAATCTTCTGCATAGAAAATTCAACTATTTGATTGGAAATTTATGTATTTTGTTGAAAATTTATCTTTTTCGTCGACAATTCAACTGTTTTGTTGATCAATCGCCTTTTTGGATTAAAACTTAATCCTTTTGTCTCGAAAATTCTTCTTTTGCATTCGAAGTCATAATTTTTAGTTGAAAATAAACTTTCTTGTTAAAAATATAACTGTCTTATAAAGAAATTCGTCTTTTTGGCATAAAAATTTAACCATCCGGTTAAAAATTAATCTTTTTGATTAAAGATTCAACCCAGTATCAAAATTTAAACATCAAAATTGAAATTGAATTATTTTAGCGCCACCGTAGAGGATTTCTTAATTGAAAAAAAAAAAACTAACAGTATGAACCTAGATGTTAATGAGTTAAAATCTCTCTTCATACAAGGTTCTTTTAGCCGATGCTTCACTTGTAGATTATTATTATTGATAAATAATACTCATTTACCATATTTTTATTTGTTCACAGATAAATTTCTGCAAGATCCATAAGGGTAACCCAAAACATGTTCAACTATGCAGAGAATTTTCATTGTCTCGAAGACTAATCATGCTTGGAGATCCACCAGTGATGTCAGCCTCCCTGAAAGTTTTAAAAAGGAAAGATTACAGCCTTCCATCTTCGATGGAATCATTTATAGACGTTTATTTAAAACCAAAGGAGAAAGTTCTGCGATCCGCGAATCCGGATTTACAAAATATTTTACTATCCGATTCCTTATCCAGAGCTCTAACATTTTTATACGCAATCGATGTCCTTTTTGATCCCTCTTACACTGAAAAAGATTCACTAGTCGTTCACGTAATCGGTTCAACAAGCAGAGAATTTTCCGAGAGAAATTTCTGGAAATTTATTCTCCTCTGGCTTCAGCATCTTAAGAACCTAAAAATCATTTTTGTCGGGCCCGAAATCGAGGCTCCGACTCTCCCTTCTTATCTTGAGGCTGATTTTGATTTTTCCAGTTCTATTCTCAAAAACCAAAATTTAAGGGCAGAATCACACCCTCTGAAATATGATGATTATTATCACAGCAATCTATTTGTAGAACCGGATTTCGTCATTGGGTACAATTTAGATTTGCACGAGAGTGAACTTGGAATTTTGGAATGCACCTGGAAAAATACGGTTTTGATTTTACAAAAAATGAATGTGCCTTTTATCATGACGTCGGGAAGTGAAGCGCGAGTTAAGAAAGATGACAGAATTTTCTGTAAACTTTTAGGAGATACTGAATTGCGTCATATTGATTATGATTTTTGCGAAGTCAATCCTTTCGCTAGTTTAATTCCTGAGAGGGATTTCGAGACGGAGGGATTGCGTTACTCTAATAAATATATTCTTACCTATACTAGACTAGATTCGAAAAATATAATTATACCCGCAAATCTTACAATTGCTCAACTAAAACTAGAGAAAATGTTGAAAAGGGATTCTGAAAATGAGAGTAAAGCGAGTAAGAAAGAAGAAATTAAAGTAGAGAAGAAATCTGTTGAATATCGTGAGTGTAGAGAAGAAAAAATTAATAAGGAGCCGGAGAAAAATTTAAATAGAGAAAGTAGTCAGTTGTTGAAGGAAAATGTTTTACTGAAAGAGGAAAATAAACTTTTAAAGGAGAATTCTCTTCTCAAGGAGGAAAACGTGCGTCTTAAGATTGAAAACGTCAATCTTAGAAAGGAAAATCTGAGCCTTAAAGCAGAGAATTTATTAATTAAGGATATTCGTACGGAAGTCCAGGAAAGTATTCGATCGGCGATGAAAGATAATTAAAAAGCTTCTTTGGAAGAAAGCAGTATTTTGCCATTTTTAATAATAAGAGTCCAGATTGAGTTTTTGAAGCTATTTTTGTAATGTTAGTATTTTAATTATTATTTAATCAATTACACTACTGTATCGCAAACGTGCCATGTAATTTATTTTTGTCAGATTTTTTATAACGTTATTTTAGGATAAGTAAATATTTTTTTATATCAACTACATGTTTTCAGAAAATAAATAATTTAATTTTTCTAATTTTAAAGCGTCCGTATTTTCCAAATCTTACCTTTTAATTTCGACCATGGCCGGATTTTAAAAGATTTTACAAAATTTGAAATATCTTAGGGTATTTTCTGAAGCTTCTTGAATTTTTTTGAAATATTTTTGGGTATTTTTAAACACTCCTACAATTTTTGAAGATTCAAGTAATTTGAAGGAATTTCATAGGATTTTAAAATATTTTTAATACATACACGGAATTTTCAAGAGCTATCAAAACATTCAAGGAATTTCAAAAGATTTTAAAGGATATGAAACATTTGAAAGTAATTTTAAATGATTTTGAAACATATTTAAGAGATTAACAATTTTTGAGGAATTTATAAGGATTTGAATGATTTTAAAGAATTTTAGGGTATGTTTAAAAATCCTCTAGAATTTTCAAAAGCTTAAAAAAAGTTTTAAGCGATTTCAAAGCATTTGAAATATTTAAAGGTATTTTTAAAGATTCTGAAAAATTTTCAATAGATTTAAATCATTTGAAGGAATTAAAAAGGATTTCATGGTATTTTTAAAAGATCCAAAGAATTTTCAAAAGCTTCAAAAAGTTTCAAGGATTTTTAAAAGATTTGAAATATTTTAGGGTATTTTAAAACATTTCATTCCAAATTCTTTTTCAGGAATTTATAAGGATTTTAATGATTTCAAGATATTTAAAAAAATTGTCAACTGGTTTTAAAAAAATACTTGAGTTTTTCAAGATATTAAAAAAAATGTCCAAGATTTCAGAAAATATCAAATTTTATAAAATTTCACAGGATTTTATAATATTTAAATAGAATTTAAATATTTTAGGATATTTTAAAACAGTCTAAGAAATTTTCAATTGATTTCAATACTTTGACGGGATTTTAAAGATTTTTAAAAATTAAAGGTGTTTTCAAAAATTCAAAGGAATTTTTAAGAGCTTTCAAAAATTTCCAGGGATTCCAAAAGATTTCAAAGGATTTTTAATGTCTTAGTGTATTTTCTGAATTTTCTTGAATCCTTTTGAAATATTTTAAGGTATTATAAAAGTTTTCTAAAATTCTTGGAAGAATTAATAATTTGAAGAGATTTCAAAAGATTTTTAAATATTTTGAAAAATTCCCAGGAATTTTCAAAAAATTAAAAAGTTTTAATGGATTTTAAAGAATTCGAAATATTTTCAGGTATTTTAAAAGATGCCGACGAATTTTCAATAGATTTCAATAATTTCAAGTGATTTCAGAGTACTTCTGTGTATTTTTAAAACACCCAAGAAATTTTCACGAACTTTAAAAAGTTTCAATGGATTTCAAAAGATTTTGAATATTTTAGAGTATTTCAAAAGATTCCAAGACATTTTATTAGATTAAAAATTTTTTCAGGGTAAAAATAATTGACTAGATATTCCCGAGGAATTCTTAATTGGTTTCAATAATTTTACGGGATTTCAAAGAATGTATAAAATTTGAGGGTATTTTGAAAAATTTCAGTGAATTTTTAAGAGCTCTAAAAAGTTTCAAGGGATTTAAAAAAATTTGGAATATTTTAAGGTTTTTTGAATGATTACAAAGAATTTTTAAAAGATTTCAATGATTTCGTAGGATTTTAAGGTATTAAAAAAAAGGAGTTTGTGAGAGCTTTCAAAATTTGTTAAGGAATTTCAAAAGATTTCAGTGGATTCGAAATATTTCATAGTACATATTTAAAAATATTCAAAGACATTTTCTTGATATTTGAAAATATGTTAGGAATTTGTATGGATCTGAATGATTTTAAGGTATATTTACGAATTCCCTGGAATTTAAACAAAAATTTAAATGTTTCAAGTGATTTTAAAAGATTTCAAATTCTTGAAATACTTTTCGGTATTTAAAAAGATTCCAAAAAATTTTCAATAGATTTCAATAACTTGCAATAACTTGAAGAGATTATAAGGGGTCAGTCTACCTCATACGCTCGAAAGAGTCTATTTTCGCGATTTTTTTTTTTATAAATCTATAATAGACAGCAATATAAACTTGTTGGGTTTGATAAATAACGTCGTAAAATAAATAAACATTTTTTTTTATTTTTATAAATATTTAAATACAAAAACTGCAGTTGAACGTAACGCCTAAAAAATGGATAGGTTAGGTACCTCCAACAGAACTCAAGAACTGCTTGTCTAATACGAAAAAATCAAGTGCTTTAGATTCAGTATGGCACCAGCTACAAAATGACCCTTGGGTATAAAGTTTTGACAATAAATAAAAAAATGGCGATTAAAAAACGAAATTTTTTTTTAAAAAACACGTTTTTTCCAATGTTTTTTGCAAAAAAAAAAAATATAGTAAAAATTTGAATTTCAAAACCACCGAGGGTCATCTTGGTGCAAATGATGTCTACAATATGTGGTCCAAATTTCATAAAAATCGGTAGATTAGTTTTTGAGATACGATGGAGCAAAGATATTATATCTTTGGATGGAGCTAGACTTTAAAAACGTTGTTTTGAACGCCTCTTTTGGACTGTCAGAACTCAGTCGCAGTCGCAGAACTTTGAACGCAGTCAGATCTGCGTAGTAGACTGAATAAGGTAGTAATGTTCAGGTCGAAAAAAAATATAGTTAGAGTACTCGGATTTGACTAAAATTTTTGCACAATATTTCTGAATATATATTCTTTCAAATAATGTAATAAAAAAAATTTGAAATTTTCAAATTTCAAAGTAGACTGACCCCTTAAATTATTTTAGGGTATTTTGAAAAGACCCTAGGAATTTTCAAGAGCTTTGAAAAGTTTAAATAGATTTCAAAAAATTTGAAATATTTTAGAATACTTTAAATATTTTAGGTATATTTTAGGGTATATTTAAAAATTCCCTGGAATTTTGAATAGTTTTAAAAAGCTTTAAGTGATTTGAAAATATTTCAAAGGTTTTGAAATACTTATGGGTATTTTAAGAGATTCCAAAAATTTTTTAATAGATTTCAATCATTTGAAGTGATTTCAAAGGATTGTAGAGTATTTTTTGAAGATTCAAGCAATGTTCAAGAGCTTTAAAAAGTTTCAATGTATTTAAAAAATTTGAAATATTTTAAAATACTTTAAATATTCCAAGGCATATTGATAATATTTAAACAATTTTCAGGAATTTTTATGGATCTGAATGATTTTAAAAGATTTCAAAGAATTTTATTATATATTTAAAAATTGCCTGGAATTTCGAAGAGTTTAAAAAAGTTTCGAGTGATTTCGAAAGATTTTAAATGTTTTGAAATACTTTTGGGTATTTTGAAAGGTTTAAACAAATTTTCAATAGATCGCAATACTTTTTTTTAAGGGATTTTAAAGAACTTTTGGGTATTTTTAAAAGACCTAAGAAATTTCCAAGAGCTTTGAAATGTTTAATGGATTTTTCACAATTTAAAATATTTTAGAGTATTTAAAAAGATTTCAAGGTATTTTCACGATTTTTAAAAAAAGTTCCGAAATTTCTAAAAATATGAATGGTTTTAAGAGATTTCAAAGGATTTTGGGGTATATTTGAAAATTCCTTGGAGGGTTTTCCAAAGATTGCAAGATTTCAGTGATTTTACAAGGATTTCAAAAATTTTACAAATATTAATAACTATTTTAGAAATATTTCAAATATTTCGCAAGAATTTCCAAAGATTTTAGAAAGATTTTACACAGATTTCAATAATTCGCCCAAGATTTCACAAAGATTTCAAATATTTCGCAAAGATTTAAAATAGATTTCTAAGAGTGCACAAAGATTTTAATGATTTCGCAAAGATTGAGAAAATTTTATAAAAATTTGAGATAGATTTTAAAGAGTACACGAAGATTTCAATGATTTCCCAAAGTTTTCAATAATTTCAAAAATATTATAATATACTTAAAAAAATATTTCGCAAAGATTTCAGAAAGGCTTTGCTAAGATTTTAATGATTTTTCAAAGATTTCATGAAGATTTAAAATATTTTGCGAAGATTTCAGATGGATTTTAGTGCTTTCCGAAAGATTTCGGATAGTTCAAAAAGATTTCACAAAGACTTCAATGATTTTCAAAAAATTTCCATAAATTCACAAATATTAGAAAATATGTATTTCAATAATTTTACAATCATTATCAAATATTTCAAAAATATTTTAAATATTTCGCAAAGATTTCCAAATATTTCTGAAAGATTTGAATGATTTTTCAAATATTTTACATATTTCGCAAAGATTTTAGGTGGATTTCAAAAATTGCACGAAGACTTAAATGCTATCCCAAAGATTTGATAAAGATTTTTAAGATTCCGTCAAGATTTCAAGAATTTTACAAATATTACCAAATATTTCAAAAATGTTTAAAATATTTTGAAAAGATATCAGAAAGATTTCAAATGTTTCGCAAAGATTTCGGATAGATTAAAAATATTTATAAAAAATTCAGATAGATTTCAAAGACTGCACAAACATTTCAATAATTTCCCAAAAATTTCAATAATTTCAAAAATCTTTTGAGATATTTAAAATATATTTCGCAAAAATTTACAAAGATTTCAGAAAGATTTTACAACGATTTTAATGATTTCCCAAAGTTGTCAAAGATTGCAGAAAGATTTCAATGACTTACCAAAGATTTTATAAAGATTTTAAAGATTTCGCAACGATTTTGGAAAGAATAAAAAGACTTCACAAAGACCTTAATGATTTCAATAATTTCATAAATATGAACAAATACTTCAGAATTATTTTAAATATTTTCAAAATATTTCATAAATATCTCGCAAAGATTTCAGATAGATTAAAAAAATTTCACAAAGACTTACATAATTTAAATAATTTTACAAATATTACCAGATATTTTAAAAATATTTCAAAGATTTCCGAAGATATCAGAAAGATTTCACAAAGATTTTACAAAGATTTTAATGATTTTTTGAGAATTTCAAAGATTTCAAATATTTCGTAAAATGTTTTGAAAAAATTCAAACGATTCAATGAATTTACTAGATGTTAGAGTGGGGCAAATCAAAATTTGCCCCTCGGTCGATTTCTGTGCCCCCTAGGGCTCCTCCGCCTCTGTTTCAAGGCATGTTCATAATATTTAAAAAATTTTTCATGAATATTTAAAAGTATTTCAATGATTTGAAGAAATTTCAAAGGATTTTAGGGTATATTTAAAAATTTCCTGCAATTTTGAATAGTTTTAAAAAGTTCCAAGTAATTTCAAAAGATTTCAAATGTTTTGTCATACTTTTGGGTATTTTAGAAAATTCCGAAAAATTCTCAATGTATTTTAATAATTTTACGGGATTTTATAATATTTTAATGGATTTCAAAGAATTAATTAACGAGAATTTAGGGATTTCGTAGGATTTCAAAATTTTTTAAATAATTCAAGGTACGTCCAAAGATTTTTAAGAATGTTAGAGATTTTCAAAGATCCCAAGTAATTTTTAATTGATTTTTATAATTTAACGGAATTTCAAGAAAAAAAAATTTGAGAGCATTTCTGAGAATTCCAAAAAAATTTCAAAACCTTACAAAATCTCCAGGGGTTTTGAAAGATTTTTTTAAATTTGAAATATCTTAGGGTATTTTCTGAATTTTCTGAAATTTTTTTGAAATATTTTAGGGTATTTTGAAAGATTGTTCAAATTTTCACAAGATTTAAATCATTTAAAAGGATTTGAAAGGACTCTAAAGTTTATGAAGTATTTTTAAAAATTCTAAGGAATTTTCGAGAGCTTTAAAATTTCCGAAGGGGTTTCAAATTATTAAGAACACTTTAGGGCATTTTAAATGATTACGGATTTTTTTTAAGATTTCATAAATTTTAAGGGATTTCAAAGTAAATTAGGGTATTTTTGAAACACCAAAAAAATTTTCAAGTGTTTGAAAAATTTTCAAGGGATTTCAAAAGATGTCAATAATTTCAAGGGATTTAACATGATTTTAAGGTATTTAAAAAGTTTTTGAGGCATTTTCAAGATGTTAAATAAATTTCAAGAATTTCTAAGGATTTAAATGATTTTTAGGGATTTCAAAGGATTTTCGTGTATTGTTAAAAAACCCAAAGAATTTGTTAAGTGCTTTTAAAAGTTCCAAGGGGTTTCAAAAGATGCGAAGTGATTTGAAATAGTTGAGGGTATTTTCAAAGATTCTAAGGCACTTTCAAGAAATTTAAATTTCTAAAGAAATTTCTAAGGATTTGAATGAATTTAAAATATTTTACTACATTTTTTAGGATTTCAGAAAAAAACATGTTTCTTGTAATTTTACGGGACTTCGTCATATTTTAATAGATTTCAAATAATTTATTTTCAAGAACTAAGGGATTTCGTAGGATTTCAATGATTTTTAAATATATCAAGATATTTCTAAAGATTTTAAAGAATTTGAAAGATTTTAAGATATTTTCAAAGATTCCAAATTTTTTTTATTAATTTAAATAATTTGAAAGGATTTCAAAGAATTCTAAATATTGTAGGGTACTTTCAAAATAAAAAATCTTTCAATTTGAATAAAATTTTTTTTAGAGCTTTAATAATTTTCAAGGGAAATTCCAAGGAATTTTTAATTAATTTCAATAATTGGAAGGGATTTCGAAGAGTCTGAAAAGTTGTATAGTGTATTTAAAATTTTTTAAAAATATTTTCAAGAGATTTAAGAAATTTCGAAGGATTTCCAAAGATTTTAATGATTTTCAGGAATAAAATAAAAAAAATATTCCGTCAAGAATTCCTTAGAATTTTGGAATTTTCGACCATGGTTGCAAATTCAACTGTTTTCTTGAAAATTTGTCTTTTTGGGTTAAAAATTTAACTATTTTGATAGAAAATTCACTATGTTGTAGAATATTCGTTTTTCTTTAATTGAAAATTAATTTTTTTCATTAAAAATGTAGCCATTCATTTTTAGTTAAAAATTAATATTTTTTAGTTAAAGATTCAACTGCTTGAAATACCTTGTTGGGAATTCAGTTTTCTTTTTGAAAATTCTTATCTCTAGTTGAAAATGGTTTGGTTGAAAATTAAACTTTTTTGTTAAAATTTCGTTTTTTTTGTTAAAAATTAATGTTTTGTTCTGAAAATTTAAATGTTATTTTTGATGAACATTTGTATTTCTCATAATTAAAAAGTCATCTTTTTTGCTGGAAAAAAATCTTCTTGATAGAAAAATGATATTTTTTATTAAAAATTGAATTGTTTTGTTGAAAAATGTAACTATTTTGTTAGACATTTGTCGTTTTTTTGGTTGAAAATTTTTTTTTTCTACTCAAAGTTTAACTACATGTTCCATTTTCGATTTAAAATTCATCTTTTTTAGTTAAATATTTAAATATTTGGTTAAAAATTGATCTACTTTGTTGAAAATTGAAGAATTTTGTTAAAAAGTATCCTTTTTTGTTAAAAATTCAACTAATTGTTAAAAAATTAATTTTTTTCGGCAGAAAATAAATATTTTTGGTATTATTGAAAATTCGTCTTTTTCGATAAAAAATTATCTTTTTGTCTGGAAATTCAATTTTTTGGATAAGAGTTGATTTATTTTGTTCAAAATTCAACAATTTTATCAAAATTTAATTTTTTGTATTGATAGTTTGTAATTTTAATTGAAAATTTATCTCTTTGGTTGTAAATTCGTTTCTTTCTTGTTTGAAAATTTTTTGTGTAACTAAAAATCTAACTATTCCATTTTTTGTGGAAAATTGGTATTTTTTTCTTAAAAATTTAGCTAAATCGTTGAAAATTTATGTATTTTGTTAAAAATTTATCTTAGACGATAAAAAATTAATCCTCTTGGTTGAAAATTCAACTATTTGGTCAAATGTTTATTTAGTTTGTTGAAAATTTAACACTTGTTAAAAAGTCCTTAATTGGGTTGGAGATTAATAATTTGAGTTGAAAATTCATCTCTTTCGTTAAAAATTTAACTAGTTTGTTAAAAATACGTTTTTTCTTGTTTGAAAATTTTTTTATTTAACTAAAAATCCAACTATTCCATTTTCGTATAAAAAAATGATATTTTTTATTAGTTGACAGTTCAACTACTTTGTTAAAAAATCAAGTATTTTGTTCAAAATTCGTCTTTTTCAATAAAAAATTAATCTTTTTGGTTGAAAATTCAACTATTTGATTAAATGTTTATTTCATTTGTTTAAAACAAAAAAATTTCGTTAAAAGTATTTTTTAGTCGAAAATAAAATTATTAACAAATTTAAAATAATAATTTGTTTATTTCCAGCTATAATACTGTATAAAAATATGTCAAAAATTAGAATTTTGCTTTTCAGTTAATAATATTCAAATGTTACAAATTAAAAAATTTAAGAATTTTAAATAATAACTGACAATAATGTTAAAAAATCTCGAAAAAAGGCTGCCAATTTTTTTACTTAGAGCTCAAAATATACTTTTTATTCTTTAATTATATCTTAATTTCCTTAATTTTTTATCTTTCAAAGATTTCTTTAATCAAGAAAATAATTATTCTTTATTGATGTTTCAAAATTATTAAATTAATTGCAACCGCTGTTTGTTATGCTGCAATTAAAGAACACATTTTTATTAAAAGTTTAAAAGATTGTTCATTCTTTATATATTAAATAATTTAATTTAATTTTAAATTATACTTATGAAAGAGATAAAGTTTAATAGAAAATTTTGGTTGAATAGAATATCTTCT
>JAUELO010448570.1:0-23381 GCA_032357855.1 Amphibolips quercusostensackenii | reverse complement strand
TTGACCTAAAATATTAATATATTTGATTAAAAAGCAAGGAAGTTATGGCCATGTATATTGCATTTAAAATCGATTTTTACTGAAAAAATGTTTTCATTCTCATAATTTAAAGTTGATGTTAAAATAGAAAAGATGTTTTGATTTGAGACGAATCGGTTGACTTATAATATCAGTATATTTTATTGAAAAAGAAGAAAGCAATAATAATGCATTATGTTTAAAAATACGTTTTTCCATTGTAAATTTTTTTTAACATAATTTAAAATTTATACAAGTGAATAAAAAATGTTTTAGTTTGAAACGAATTGATTGACCTGAAATATTAATGTATTTAATTGAAGATCAAGAAAGTTATGGCCATGTATATTACATTAAAAATCGATTTTTTTGTTAAAATTTTCTTATTCTCATAATTAAAAATTGATGTGAGAATATAAAAGATGTGTTGATTTGAAACAATTTGATTGACTTATAATATTAGTAAATCTTACTGAAAAGTAAGAAAGCTATAAGAATGCATAATTTTTCAAAATACGTTTTTCCATAGTACCATTTTTTTCTTTGAAATAATTTAAAATTGATGCAAGAACATAAAACATGCCTTTTTTCGAGTTGAATCGATTGACCTAAAATATTAATATATTTGATTAAAAAGCAAGGAAGTTATGGCCATGTATATTGCATTTAAAATCGATTTTCACTGTAAAAATTTTCTTATTCTCATAATTTAAAGTTGATGTTAGAATAGAAAAGATGTTTTGATTTGAGACAAATCGATAGACTTATAATATCAGTATATCTTATCAGAAAAGAAGAAAGCTATAGTAATGCATTATGTTTCAAAATACGTTTTTTTATAGTAAAATTTCCTCCTTCAAAATAATTCAAAATTGATACAAGAACATAAAAGATGCCTCGGTTTAAGATAAATTGATTAACCTTATATATTATTATATTTTATCAAAGAGCAAGATAGTTGTGGCTATGTATATAGTATTAAAAATTGATTTTTATTGTAAACATTTTCTCATTTTCAAAATTTAAAGTTGATGTGAGAATGGCGAAGATGTGTAGATTCAAGAAAAATCGATTGGCATAATATCAATACACTTCATTGGAAAGTAAATAAGCTGTGGTAATGCCTTATGTTGTAAAATACGTTTTTCTATAGTAAAATTTGTTTTAACATAATTCAAAATTTATTCAAGTGCATAAAAAATGCTTGACTTTGAGATCAATCGAGTGACTGAAAATATTGAATATTTTATTGAAGATTAAGAAAGTTATGGACATGTATATTATATTAAAAATCGATTTTTATTGTAAAAATTTTTATATTCTTATAATTTGAAGTTGATGTGAGAATAGGAAAGATGTGTTGATTCGAAATAATTCAATTGACCCATAATATCAGTAAATCTCATCGAAAAGTAAGAAAGCTATAGGAATGCATAAGGTTTTAAAATATGTTTTTTCATAGCAAAGTTTTTTTCATTAAAATAATTTGAAATTGCTGCAACACCAGAAAATACGCCCCGCTTTGAAATAAATCGATTGACCTAATATATTAATATATTTTAGTAAAGAGCAAGGAAGTTGTGGCCATGTATGTTGTATTTTAAATTTATTTTTATTGGGAAAATTTTCTCATTCTCATAATTTGAAGTTGATGTAAAAAAAGAAAAGATGTGTTTATTCAAGACGAATCAATTGACTTATGATATCAATACATTTTATTAATTAGTAAAAAAGCTATTGTAATGCATAATATTTAAAAATACGATTTTTCATAGTAACATTTTTGCTTTAGCATAATTCTAAATTGATACAGAAATATAAACGATTTCTTGGGTTCAGACAAAGCGATTGACTTATAATATTAATATATTTCACTAAAGGGTACGCAAGTGATGGTCATTTATTTTATTAAACATCAATTTTTATAGCAAAAATTTTCTCATTATCATAATTTAAAGTTGACGTGAGAATAGAAAACATGTTTTGATTTGAAATGAATCGATTAACCTATAATATTCGTACATATTATTGAAGAGTAAGAAAGGTACGGCAATGCATTATATTTGAAAATACGGTTTTCTATAGTAAAACATTTTTCACTAAAATAATTAAAAATTGATGCAAGAACATAAAGGATGCCTTGGTTTAAGATAAATCGATTGACGTGGAATATTTATATATTTTATTAAAAAGCAAAGGAGTTATGCCTATGTATATTATTAAAAAATCGATTTTTATTGTAAAAATGTTATCATTTTCATAATTTAGAGTTTATATGAGAATAGAAAAGATGTGTTGATTTGAGACAAATCGATTAACCTTTAACATCAATTAAATTTATTAAAGATTAAGGGATTTATTTTTATGCAAAATATTCGAAAATACATTTTTTCAGATGAAATTTTTTTGTTTAACATAATTGAAAATCAATGAAAGATCATAAAAGATTTTTTAGTTGAAAGTAACCCATTGCCCTATAATATTAATGCATTTTATTGAAGAGTAAGAAACACTTTTTTCATCAACATACGTCAAAGTTAATACATAAATTGTGAAGACTTTGTGATTTGATTTAATAAATAATAATAATAATCTTCTTAGTTGAGAGTTTAGAGTACCTACTTTTCTGGTAATAAAGTTTTTGTTAACAGAAAATGTAATTATTACATTTCTGGTTGAGTATTATTCATTTTTTTTTCTTTTTTTTTCGTAAATCAATCTTCTTTGTTGAACATTCATTTTTTGATTTAAAAATCAATTAAGTTTACTGTATTTTTTTGGTTAAAAATGCATCATTCCTATTCAAAGTTGAACAGCTTGGTTAAAAATTCTTTTATATTTATTGAAGACACGTCATTTTATTAAATCATTTATTTCCTTGGTTGAAAAATAAAAAATTTACAGAAATTTGTAATTTTTTCAGTTAAATTTGTCGCTTGTGTCGAAAATTCACCTACTATTTAAATAATATATTTTTTGACATAAAAATAATCATCTTGGTTTAAAATCCATTCTCTTGGTTAAAAATGTAACTATTTTATTTAAAAACGTACAGAAAAACTAAAAACATAATGCATGAGACGGATTCAGTAAAACCTAATAGATAAATGCAACTATTTTTAGTTGAAAAGTCTACTATTATATTTTTAGTTGAGAGTGTGTCCCTTTTTTCTGCTCGGAATTTTATTATTTCGTCAGAAGTTTAGCTATTATGTTAGAGAGTCGTCCTTATTAGTAAATAAATCATATTATAGGTTTAAAAATAATTTTTATTCTATAAAATTTGTTTATTTTGTTTAAATTAATTTTTAAGTTGAAATTTCACGAATCAATTTTTAGTCGGAAATGCTTTATTCAGTGTAAATTGAAATGTTTGAGTAAACATTATTGTAATTTTTCTAAAAATTCGTCTTGCTTGCAAAAAATTATTCCTTTCCGTTGAAAATTAATCCATTTGTTATAAATTCGACTATTTGATGAAAACTAATCTTTTCAGTCCAAGATTCGTCATTTTAGAAGTTTAAAATTTGTACTATTCCTGAATAGCAAAATCTGCATGCTGAACAAATTTGTTACGATTTTTGAAACAATAGGACAATTTTTCAAATTTCAAATATAACTGTATTAATTTTTTTTTTTTAATTTAAGATCGAGAATAGCGACAAAGGACTTGTTTTTAAATTTTGTAGAGGAACAAATCTGCTCTTTCGACTTTTTTCATATCCTGTCAGGATTTTGTAGAAAAATGCTTTTCATGTTTCATGGAAAGAAATCAAATTTTCTCTTCTCAAAGACGTTTTTAATATTACCTGGTTAATCAAAGATCTAAGTTTGAAATTATATAAATAATTTAACTTATTATAATTATTATATTGACATACTAATTCTTTATGTTATGTGAATATTGTATTATTATAATTATAATTATCGCATAAATTGTAATAATCAGACATAAAGAAAAGATATTGCTAGACGAGAAACAATGATCTCACCTTTGTTATCTAAAATTATGATGTTGTTTTTAAAAGTGTAGTGTTTATTTTAGAAAATTTCTCATCGCAGTAAATCTGAATTACATCTAATAAGCAGAATAGAGAACCAACGATTTCCACATTGAATGTTTTTTATATTGGAATCAAGAAATAATTGAATATAAAATCATTTATAATAAAAAACATGTTTTTCGTATTAGGTAATAATATACAATTATTAAAACATTTATAGTAGACACGTAAATTGAGATGAAAAAATACAAACATCTAGTAAATTTTAAAACCACTATGACGTTCTTTTCAGAAAATTTCAGTAAAAAACACATCTTTTGTATTTAAAAATTATAAATGTATGACTTTACTTATAAAAATGTTTATAATGAATACATTAGTGAATTCTTCATCAAGTTTTTTGTTCAATTAGCATAAAATTCTGTAATAAAAATTATTGTTAATAATTACAAAAATTGTAATTTAATGCAAGCTTAATGTTTAACCACCATTACCACTTCTATATTCACTAACAGGTCCCCGAGATATCCTTTTTTTTATGTCAAAAAAGGCCCCTGATTAGGAATACCTTAGGCATTTTTTTTTCAATCCTGGTTAGTTTTTGTATAAACCTTTTTTTGAACAATTTAATAACTCATCAAAAAAAAAATTTCATAACATCATATTTAGTATCTTTCAGGAAAAATAAAAATTTTCTGCTTTTTTCATAATTATAAGAATTTAGGACCAGATAAACGTTTCTCAGTGCATGATATTCAAAATATGTAGCAAAGAATTTTGAAGGTTACGCTCACATAGTCTTAACTCGAAAATTGTGCCTTATAGGGAGCGTAAATTTATAAAAAAATATTTTTTTATAAGTCTGTTAATAAATAATAAGTAGTCGTATAAAAAAAAGGTTGCAAGTGTGGAAAGTTGAAGTTTGTGTCAAAGAATACAAAAAATTTTTTTTCATTAATTCCGTTTATAAAAGATTTTCATTTATAACAACTGTTATAAAAATGTAGCAAGTTGGATTATAGACAATAAGCTGATAAAATCATAAGAAAATTTGATCAGCTCTCAGTCTAAGAAGAGTTTATATAATTTAGAGAAATTTTTCTTGCTTTTGTTAGTTTCTGCAACGCTTTGTAGATTTTTACTGAAAAAATGAAAAAAAAAATATTAATAAAAAGTTATACAAATTTTCAAAATGTAGAAATTCGTTCTTTATCGTTTTTTTTTAACTTTGCTGAAAAAAAAACAGAACAAAATATCTATTTGTGTTTAATTGTATTTTCTTGAAATATGGTACATTTTCGTACAAGTTTATAAAAAAAATTACAGTTGCAGAAATGTTGTACTTTTTCGTAGCAATTTTTTATATCACGGGAAGAAATGAATTTTAAATCAGAATTGAAAACTACTTTCAAAAAAAATAGTTTTTAATAAATCAGTTTAATTTTTAACTCTGTAATTATAATTTTACCAAAATTAAAAAATTATTTTCAATAAAAAATACGACATTTACATTTTCCGTTGAAAAAAAATAATTCTTGACCAAAAAAGTATTAATTTTTATCAAAAAAGTTTGATTTTGACAAAAGAAATAATAAATGGACAAACAAGAAAAATGATTTTCTACAAAAAAAAAAAAAATTTTAACAAGATGCATTAATTTTCAAACATATTAAAATAGAGACTGAATATATCATTATAAAAATTGCGATGATTAGAATTATTAAATATAATAACTAATTGGAAGTCAAGAAAAGATGAAATTAGACGATGAGACATTATTTCACCTTTGTTATCTAAAAACATAATGTTTATTTTTGATATGTGGTGTTTATTCAAGAAAACTTATCGACGAGAACGAATCGCCTTGAGTTTTAAAAGAATAGATAGCCAACAGTTTTTACTTTTTACATTGAATATTTTTGTTAATGGAATAAATAACTAGTCAAATATAGAATAAAACAAAAAGTAAAAAATATGTTTCTTGAACTTAAGAATATTATTTTACTTATTATTTTTTATTTCATAATTTAACAACTTAATAATTTTTCAGGTTTCAAAATCACATTAACTGGTATAAATATTTTTAATTTATTCATTACAAAGAATCTATTCCTTATATTTTATAAGAAATCCTGTACATATCATTCCGGTAGAAAAACGTCTAGGGAACAAAATTAAAAAATTATTTTTAGGCGTTCTTGTTTATTTTATGTTGAGCTTATTCGTTCTTAAGATATTTTAAATATAATTCTATTAAGCTTTTTAAAAAAAATCAGAAAAATTTCTGAAGATTTCAGATATTCCGAAAACGTATTTAGAAAAATTCTCATAAAATTTTTATTTTACAGGATGAATTTTAAATAAAAAATATGAAACTTTAACTATAAAAACAAATTTTTCACAGAGCAATTTAATTTTTAAAAACTAATAGTTGAATTTTCGACCAAATGAAAATGAACTCTTAACGAAAAATCATGTTTAAATACAAAAAAGTGTTGATATTTCAAGTAAATAATATTTTTATTTTATATTGAAGAGTTGAATTTATTCAAGAGGAAGAAATTTTTACCAAAATAGTTGAATTTGCAAGCAAGACAGAGGTATTTTTTTTTACATTATATTTCAATTGAAAAATACATCAAATTCCCACAAAGAAAAAAATCAAGAAATTATTATTTGAGGGTGAAATAATTTTAAAACAAAATAAAATTTTTGAATAACAATCGATTTTATAGGTTCATTTGTTTATTTGTTTTTGAGGTTATATAATTATTATTTAGAAAAATGTTTTGAAAATATTTCTAATCTTTTCAAAACTTTTTAAATTTCTAAATATTTTTTAAGCTGATTCAAATTATTCCTAAAATTTTTTTAAAATCTTTAAATACTAAAAAAATTGCTTTAAAATATTCCAGATATTTTTTTGCAAATCTTGAAAACCTTTACAATATTTGCAGATTTTTTTGATTATTATGCTAAAATTAATTGCTTAGAAATAAAATAATTTCAAATTTTTCTAGAAATCTTCAAAAAATTTCAATTTTTTAAAAAGTTTTTGAAAGTCTCAAGAAGCTTCTACATTTTTTGTTTGAAATCTTTAAAAACCTACAATTTATTTTCAATTTTTTTAAGCCTTTTGAAATTTTATATTTTCAAAATTTTTTCCAAACTTCCATACATCTTTTGACATGATTTAAATTTTTCTTTTAAAGCTTTTAAAAATCTTTCAAAACTAAAACAAATCTTTTAAAATGTTTCAAAATCTTCCTAAATATTCTCTTGAAAGTAATTTTTTGAAATGAAAAATCATTTTAAAATTCCATAAAAATCTTCGAAAAATGTAATAAATGTAATTAATATAATGTAATTAAAATCTAAGAAAAATGTGATGTATACCTATCACAATTAGTCCAAAACTTTTTTATTTGGTTGTTATAAATATTTGTATAAACAAAAATTAATCATTTTCAAATGCAGGAAAGTTTTTTTTTGACTAAAATTATTTAAAATTGAGTTGATAGTGATTTTAAAAGTGTATATATGAAACATTACACATGAATTTCTGTAACTGTTAATAATAATTTATGTAAAAAATATTTAAATCTGTTATTTTTCTGAGCACATGTTTTGTTTTACTATTCATTTATTATTAAAACAATTTTCTAATAAAAATAAAAATAAAAGGATGTGTTTCGGCTTTTTATCGTGTGCAAAACTACGTTTTCTCATTGCTTACATCTGGGAATTGGAAATTGTCATAAATTAATATAAATAATCAAATTACTGAAACTAATAAAATTTCCTGACACTGTACATATACCGAAAAAGAAAATATTCAAAATATAAAATTCTCGATAAAATTCATTATTAATTAAACGGGAAAACTTTAATTTGGAAAAGGTTTGTTCCCAAACCTCTTATTTAAGGAGATTTATTTTCTTCGATAACAATTTTTCTAGAATAAACATCACTACATGATTGCAAAAGAATGATTATACTTTTAGACAATAAAGATGAAGTCATTTCTTATCGTTCAACCCTGTTTTTTTAAATTTTAAATCAGTTTAATTTATTCATTTGTTATAATTATAATTACTATTATAAAATTTTATTTTAAATAGGTCAGGAAATAATAAATACATCTTTGAGAAAAAATTTAATTTCTTCTTGTAAAAAATAAAAATTTGTATTTTTTCACAAAATTGAGACAAGATAATAATAAATTCAAAAGAATAAAGTTGTTTCTCTAGAAAAGCTATGTGAAAAGTCTTTCGACGCTTTCTTTTATCTTTTTTAATTTAAAAAATCTTATTTTCCGAATTTTGAAATTTGAAACATCAAAAATTGAAAAAAATTTCGTATTGGTGGGAAAATGATGGCAAACTTTTTTTGATGTGTAGATTTTGTAAAAGAAGAATAAGAAAAATTAGAAAAGCGCACAATAGTTTTTAGCATTATTTTAGATTTTTTAAAAATGTGCAAACCATATGTTCTTGTTTTTTTTTTGTTTTATAAAATTAAATGCACATTTTTTTTAAAATAAGTTGAATGTATCAAACCTGAAATTTCTTTCCCTTAAACCTAGTAAAGATATTATTTTCAAAAATACAAAAATCCTTAATCACCAATAAATTTTTTTCTAAGAAAGCGATTTTTATCCGCTTTGAGCTTTCTTTAAATAAAAGTTAATTAAATTTCAAAACGAATTAAAAAAATAATATAAACAGTCTCATCTTTTTTCAAGGAATGGCAAAATTTTGCTAAATTTTTCCAAGCTAAAAATATTTCAATGTTACAATATTGATATAAATTTTGTAAAATTATTATATACAGTCCTGAAGTCACATTTTCAGACAAAAAAATTAATAAGAAAAAAAAGTTGCAATACAATAGTTTAACCAAAAATATAATAATAAAATTCTTACTAATATTAAATAGTGTCGGATTACTGTACCAATAATCAGCACTATTTATTATTATTCTACATGAAAAATTTAATTCTAAGTTTTAATCCAAAAATAGAATAGTTACATTTTCAGTTAAACAAATTAAATTCTGACCGAAAAAAACGTATATTTAATCAAATAGATGAATTTTAAACCAAAGAGGCGAATCGTTTACCAACAGGATCAATTTTTTATTTAAAAAATTTATTTTCAACCAATAAACAGCGAGATTTTAAAAAAGGTCTTGGATTTTGAACTACAAAAGATTTTTTTTTCAACGAAAAATAAAAAGTTTTAATTTTTAGTAAGAAAGATTGATCTTTAAACAAAAAATACGAATTTCCGTCAAATTGCATGAATTCTCAAGCAAATAGTTACGTTTTCAACCTAAAAATCTGCCCGCTGCGCTGTCAGATTTTGAAAAATTTGAAAAATCTAAAAGTTGTAAACAATTTTTTTATAAACATATTTTCTCTATATTTCTTCATTAAAAAATAAAAGTGAACTAAAAATATTAATTTTCTGTGAAAAAGTAGAAAATTAAACAATAAAAATATAAATTTTCTTTAAACAAAATATTTTAATTTCAAACTAAAAAAGACAAATTCCTAACCAAAAACAGAGTAGTTACATTTTTAGTTTAAATAACAAGTTCTCAATCATTACCAGAATTTTTATTCAGAAATGAAGTAGTTAATTTTTTAGTCAATGCAATTTATTTTAAACAGAAAAACGAATTTACTACAAAATAGTTTAATTTTTAAACAAAAAGTAAATGCTTATCTAAACAGATAAATCCGTAACAATGAAAAATAAATTATTGACAAAAAATTGTATTTGCTCCCAAATAATTGAATTTTCAACTAATAAAGATAAATTTTAAACAGAAAGAAAGCAAATTTTTTAATAAGAAAAGTAAATTTATAGACAAAGAAATAAACTTTTAATTTAGATGAAAAATCTTTAAAAAAATTTTTTGCTTAATAGTGGAATCGTTAACTGAAAAGATGAGTATTCAACAACAATTGAAGCAAAAAAACTAATTTTTGGAATAACAGTTGTATTTTCTACCCTAGTTTAATTGTATTTTTTGACAAATGAGTAAATTTTAACAAAATAATTTAATTTTTAATCAAGCAGGATTACTAAGTTAATAAAGGAAAATATGTTTATTCAAAATGTGGAATTTCCAAGACAAAATTTTCTGCAAAATTTTTATATTGAAAAATTGCTTGCATTTTTCTCTAATATATTAATTAAAATTAAACATATTATATTAACATAAAATTTCTTTTATTCAGAGAACGAAAAAAACGAGATTTAAAATTTAATAAATTTGCACTTCCTTTAAATGTCCTTTTTACATTAAATTTATTATTCTTCACTTTTCTTTTGCTTCACAAAAAAAAAATATTTTGTGTTGAAAACAATAAAAATATTTTATTCCTGGAGTTTAAAAATTTATTCGGATGGCTAAAAATTAAAGTATTTTGTTAAAAAGTCGTTTATTAATTGATCTTTTTTAGCTGACAATTTATGCTTTTGGTTGAAATTTTTCTTTTTTAATAAAAAATAAATCTTTTTGATTAAAAATTCCACCATTTCTTAAAACATCTTTTTTTGTTTTGTTGAAGATTCATAATTTTGGTTAAAAATTTTCATTAGCAGAAAATTTAATTATTTTCCTTAAAATAATTTACCTTTTTAGCTGAAAGGTAATCTTTTCAGTTGAAAAAATCAAAATTTAACTATTTAAAAAAAAATTAATCTAGCTAACTAAATATTAATCTTTTTTGCTTTAAAATTCATCGCTTCGGTTGAAAATTTTATTCATTGGTTCAAATTTTCCTTTTGCTCCAAATCTATAATTTTAAGTTGAAAATTAAAAATTTTTTATTAAAATTTATGTTTTTTGGTAAAAATTAAACTTTTCGCGCGAAAAATTCTTTCTAGAAAATTAATTTTTTCGGTGGAAAATTAACTGTTCTTGTTCGAAATAGATCTCTTTGTTTGAAAATTAATTTTATTGTTTAAACATTTATCTTTCTTACTTTAAAATTTAAGTAGTTAGTTAAAAATTGATATATTTTGTTGAAACATATTTTTTTACGTAGAAAATTCCTTTTTTTTTTGGAAGTCAAACTATTTTCTTAAAAAAAAAAACATCTTTTGTCCTTAAATTTATTTTTCAACTGTGAATGTTGATATTTTATTTTTTGTTTGAAATTAATTACTTGTAATTAAAAATTCTATTGCTTGTTGTAAATTTATGTATATTGTTGAAAAGTCTTCTTCTTTAGCAGAAAATTAATCTTCTTTGTTGCAAATTTATCTTTTTGATTCAAAATTCAGCATTAAAAATTCAATCATTTTATTTTTTGTTTAAAATTAATATTTTTATGTAGCAATTAAATGATTTTGGTAAAAAATAATGAATTTTCATTAAAATTAGACTCATAGGGTGAAGAAAAATACACCTCTTTGTTTCAAAGTTAAGTTCATTTCTTTAAAATGAAACTATTTTTTCATAAATTTGTTATTTTTTTTGTTAAAAAGATAATTCTTCTGATAGAAAATTTAACTATGTCATTTTTTGTTAAAAATTTATCTTTCAAATTCAAAAATGATGTTTTTTTTAAGTCTTTAATTCAAATCATACAAAACGTGCTAGTAAAATGAAAAGAATTTATTTGAATTCCAAAAACTTCTCTTGGGCTGAGAGAACTAACGAATATTTTCCTGTGAGTCAAAGATTTTTTTTAACAGATAAAAAATACTTTCCTTCGACTGGGAGGTAATATATATTTTTCCTTGAATTAAATAAGCATTTATTTATTTAGTAGAAAATGCATTGTTTCAGGTAGACAATTAGTTTTTATTTTATTTTTATTAAAAATACATTTATTTTTGTTGAGAAAATCAACCTTTCAGAAGAAAAATACATTTTTTTTGTTCAAAAATTTCTCTCTCTAAATGCAAATTTAAGTATTTTGTTCAAGATGCAATATTACTGCTTGAAATGTTAGATATTTGACAAGTTTCAATTTCAGTTGAAAATATATGTTCATTAGTTGAAAATTTATGTATTCATTGAAAATTTATAAGTAGAAAGAACACCCTTTCGGCTAAAAATTCATCTTTCTAGTTCAAAAATAATTTTTTTGGTGAAGATTTAATACGCTAATTGAAAAATTATCTTTTCGATAAAAAACTTGACAAATTTTTTTCAATTCTTTTTTTTCAATTCATTTTTTCACTGAAAGTTTAACTTTTTTATTCTTGATTAAAAATAGATTATTTTGTTATTAAAAATTCATGCATTTCTTGTAAATTCATTTTTCTGGGTAAAAAATTATACTTCTTCGTCAAAAATTCATCTTTTGAGTAAAAAATTCAACAGTTATTTTAGGTAAAAATCAATTTTCTTTAAAATTATTTATTTTGTTAAATGAAACAATTATTACCAATTTTTGTAACTGGTTGCAACAATTTTTTTGAATTCCTCAGTCAAAATTCTTCCTTAAAAAATGATATTTTTTAACTATGTTCTTCCAAACATATTTTTTATATTATTTTTCATTTATTATTGAAAATATGTTTTGAGTATTAAAATTTGTGAACTTTTTAATTCGGGTATTTTTTGTTTAAATTATTTTCTTATTAAGGAATTCGGTTTTGTCGAAAATCACAAAATTAATAATGAATGAAATTTGTTGAGGTTCAAAAAAAAAAATATTCTGAATATGAAATTTCCAAAATTATAAAATTGTTTGCAATTTCAAATCTCAGAATAATAAGACTAACCAAATTCCGTGATGATACCGTATTTGAAAATTCCGAAAATAAAAATTGCTGATGCAGAATAATTTTTAAATTAAAAATTCTGAAATGCAAAAAATAATTGAATTTTAAAATTATAAATAAAAGAACAATAAATAAAATAAAAGACTTCTACTTGATATAAATATTTTTTATTTTATGTACTTTATTTTACCTCAATATTTATTTATTTCTTCAATAAGATATTCAATGTTGAAAACTTTTGTTGCCTACTCTCTTAGTCCAAGGTGATTCATATTTGTCGATGAAAAGTTTTCTTGATTACACACCACGTTTTTAAAATAAACATTATATTTTAAGATAACAAAGGTGAAATCATTCCTACTTGTCTAGTTTTATCTTTTCTCAATTTCCAATTAATTCAATTTTTACAAAAATTATATTTATAAAAACTATAAAAAATATATATTATGTAATATATAATATAATATAATGATTATTATGTAATTATAATAATTATAAATAATTTAATTAATTCAAACTAACAATCAGATCCTACGTCTAGCAGGGAATGATTAATACGTCTTGGAAAAGAAAAAATTTAATTTCAACTTACAAAAAATAAAATGTTACATTTCTCTACCAAATCAAGACAGGATCATAATAATGTCAAGAAAGCAAAAATATTTCTCTCGAAAACCTGAAAAAAGTTTTTTTTACGTTTTTATATGTTTTGAGTTTTTTTTTAATTGAAAAAAAATGTATTATTTCTTATTTTATGATTTTAGCTACTTAATTTTTGTTTAATTGTCAACAAAAAGATGAATTTTCAAACTAAGAAGATTAATTTTCTTATAAAAATATAAATTTGCAAAAAACACATTTATTTTCAACCAAATGGTAAAATTCGCAGCTGAAAAGTATTAACTTTTTAATGAACAACTAATTTTAAAAATAGAACTTAAATTTTTAATTAAAGCCACAAATTTTTAACTTTAATGATGAATCATGAAATGATAAAATTGATTTTCCAACGATGGTGTAGCATTTTTAGCTCTATTGAAACATAATTGTGTAAACATAGTTAGGAAAAAGAAAAATTTCAAATAATCTTAAATTTAAAATGTATTAATATTTTATATAAATTAATTATAAATCTTTAGTGTCCATATAGAAAATTAAAATCATTCAGAAAAACTTTGTAAAAATGATTTTCCTGCAAAAGATACTTTAAGAAGTCACTAAATCAGAATTAAAAAAATTTATTTAAATACTACTGAAATTTTACATTTTCAAATACCGAAAAACAATAAAAAAGGTAATAAAAATGGAAAACTGATCAATAGGCTCTAAATTAAGTATACACATTCAGAGCCTTCATGTACTATTTTTCAGCAAAGTTCTGTTTTAGATTTTCAAAATTTTGTTTGGTTGCAAATTTGTCTTATATTTCGTGGAATACAGCAATTATTCAGCAGACTGTATGGAAACCATTTTTTCTTGGATAAGGATCACACTTTTCTTAATATTTAGCAACATTTTCTATAAACAAATGTCTTAATCTTTCGTTTTCTAGGAAAATTTCTATTTAAATTATTGTTTAAATAACATTATTTGTAATAATTAACCAATGGAGCGAACTAACAATTTATTTATATAATTATTATAAACATTGTTTCAAACAAAAGCCTAGATTTTTAGCTTTTGATTTTCAAAAATGTGTTTTTTTACTGATATTATTCGAGAAGAACTTTAGAGTGATTTTAAAATTAAATGACTGGTGTGAATTAACAAGTTTTGTAACTGTTAATCACAATTACTTTTAAGAAATCTTAAACTGCCATTTTTACGCAGAAAAAAATGATTTTTTCTTTAATAATAGAACTAACTTTTTTGTCCTAATTAACCAACCGTTTTGATAAAAAATTTCTGTATATGATTTTCATAAATATTTTTATAAACAAAAATTTGAGTATACTATTTCTGAATACTGATCTGAAAAATTCAAAAAATTGTCAAATTATGATATAAAAAATAATTGATAATTAAGATTATTTGTTCTTCAAGCAAAAATCGTAAATGTGGGAGCTGTTTGGTTTGTATTATTTTTATTCAAGGTAATTCAGATTCGTTGCAGAAAGAAATTTTCTTGAATAAACACTACATTTTTAAAAACAACATATTTTTAGAAAACGAGGTGAAATCATTGTTTATCGTTTAGTTTCATCTTTTGTTATTTCTACTTAGTTTAATTTATTGAAAAATTGTAATATTAATAATAATATATTATGCACATAACACATAGTATTAATATGTATTAAAGTGACTTAGCGCTTTTTTCGACTTTTCGTTTTTTTTGATTTAGAAAATTATATTACTTTATTTCAAAATATAAAAAAAAATTTATATTGGTTGAAAAATTATGACCATTTTTTTTACAACATGCTGGTTTTGTCAGTAAAGAATTGTAAAAAATTATAAATTCCATTAAATTTTTTTGCACAATTCAGACTTTGTTTAAATGTGCAAAAAACATGTTTTTTTGCAAACCAAAAAAAAAATATGAACAAGTAATTAAAGGGTAACATTCTTAATTAAAAAAATAAATCTCTCACATTTTTTTTAAACAAAAACAATGACTTCTCTAATAATAAAAAAATAGTTTTATTTTCAATGAAACTTTCTAGTATTCTTTTACAACGAAAAACCTAATTTTCGAACAGATAGTTAATTAACTAGCAAATAGATCAATTTCAAACCAAAATGATAATTTCTTAACAATAAAAGTACATTTTTAACTAAAAATTAATTAAAATAAGTCATTAAACTAATTAAATGTCCAACTAAGAAAATTAATTTTCTGCCAAAAAAGTCGAATTTTGAATAAAAGCCATTAATTTTCAAACAAAAAAGTAATAATTTCATTTTACTCTTAAAACTAAAAAGGTACATTTCTTACTCAAAGTCAAATATTTAAAGTTTCAGTTAAAAATTCTCAATCTTAATAAAAAAAAGAATTTTTTACAAAACAGTTACATTTTTTTTATTCAAAGGATTGAGTTTTCAACTAAGATGATGACTATTTCACCAAAAGTAAACTATTCAACAAAATAGTTAAATTTCTAACCTAGACCTAAAATATTTATATTTTCAAACAAATAGTTTAATATTTAACAAGTAAATAGAATTTGTAATAAAAAATAATTTCTTGAGTCGATAAAGAAAAATATGTATTTATCCGAAATGGTGATATTTTATGACAGAAGAACGAATTTTCTGCAGGATGGTTCCATTGTTAACCCAAAATTGTATAAAGTTTTTTGAATAATTTTATTTTAGAATATGCGTCGAATTTTTAATTCTAGTTAAAAAGCATGTTATTGAGAATTAGTTTAGTGCTTGTCAAATAAGAGTTTGATAAGAAAAAACTAATTTCTTATACGTCGTTTCTATTAACAAGAAATAAACATTAAATAGAGACAAACTGATTATTTTTTAATGTTTACTGTTTTTAAGGTATTTCAACAATTTGGGTATATAAATGGCCCAAACTCACTATTTCGACATTAGAACTGAAAAAAGTGAAATTGCTGTTTGGGCTTAAAGTCTTACTTTCCGATTTTTTAAAATAAATTTACCATTACGCCCATGATAAAGCTCCTAATACTTGCTTTAGTGGCACTTTCTGTCGGTGAGTATGAGTAATGAATTTAAATTTATTAAAACAATTTCTTTTTTAGGATTGTCCACAAACTTGTATGCGCGTTTTTCCAACATTTCCAAAAAATTTTATTTTAAATGAAAATCTTCCCTGGTTAAAATATCAGCTATTGCTTTTTTATTTTTTTGAGAATTGATATTTTTTTGATTGAAAATATTATTGCAAGGTTAAAAATCAAACTACTTTACAAAAAATTAATTTTTTGGTAAAGGATTAATTTTTTTTTGAACTACCCCTTTCAACTAGAAAATTAATCTTCTTGATTTAAAATTGATCTGTTTGGTTGAAAATTCGTTAATTTGTATAAAAATTTAACAATTTTTTTTTCTAATTCCTGGTTGTATTTAATTTTTTTACTGAAAATACAAACTTTAAATCTTTCTGGAAAATGTATTTTTTGGAGTGTTTTGACATAAATTCAATTCTTTAGTTAAAAATTTAACTTTTTCGTTAAAAATTATATTTTTCTGAGTTGAAAATTCTTTTTATAGGTGATAGTGTATTCAATTTATTTTTAGCATAAAATGTACTTTTTTTAGATCAAAATTCTATAATTTCATAAATAACAGTTAAAACATTCTTATCCATATTTTCGATTAAAAAGAACGTTCGAATTCCAATTTATTATAATTTATAACATTAATATCTACTTGGCTGCTTTACAGATAAGTTTGAAAACATAAGAAAATTATTGATATTATATATTTATATTAATCACATTGATATCAATAATAGTAAATACAATAAAAAATCGTGAATTTTAAACATGCAGAATTAAAGAATTTTTAATTGGTAATCTTTAAAATTAAATTATTTGTGAAAATGATTATAAATCACATGTCTTTAAAATATGAGTTATAATGATGGAATACTTTGAAAATCTATATGTTTAAAATTTAAGAATTCCTTATTGTAACCTATAAAAATTGTAAATTTCAAATTGTTAATTTTTAAAATTAAAGATTTCTCATTTAAAACATTTATAATTAAAAATTACACAAGTTTCAATTTGGACAATTAAAAAGTCTGTAATTTTTATGATTTACATTTGAACATTTTGTTATTTGAAAGATTTAGAATTGAAAATTCTTGATTTTTGATCTTCACATAATCTGAATTTATAAATTTTAAAATATACATCTTCAAAAATGAAAAATCTTTAATTGCAATTCTTAAAAATTGATGATTTATCTGTGGCGAATTTTCAATATCGAACTAAATATTTTTTAAAACGTTTAAAATTACATACCTTCAAAATATAAATTAAAAAAAAATAAATAAATTTTAATTTAAATCATTCAAAATTAAATTGTTCAAAAAAATTTTTTTAAATACACATTAAATCTTAAAAATTATTTTTAAAAATTACTAAAGATTGCATTACTTCGAAACATAAGTCGTAATTATGGAATAATTTTCAAATCTATATGTTAAAAATTTAAGAATTTAAAGTGTAATTTTTAAGAATTGTAGAAATTTGAATTGTTCATCTTCACAATACAATATTTTTCATTCAATACACTTACAATTAAAAATCATACAAGTTTTAATTTTTACATCTTCAAAATTAAAGAATCTTCAATTGCAATTTTTTAAAATTGATGAATTATCCATTGTAAATCTTAAAAATCAAACAAAATATTTTTAAAAACGTTTAAAATCACATACCTTTAAGATATAAATCTTGAAAAATAAATAAATTTTTATTTAGACCATTCAAAATTTAAAGGTTTTAAATTTTTTTATACACATTGAATATTAAAAAATCTTCAATTTGAAGTCTCAAAAATTATTAAAAATTAAATTTTTTTAAAATATACAAATTCAAATTATTGACCTTTAAATTCAAGATTTCTTATTCAAAACATTTGAAATTGAAAATTATACAAGCTTTAATTTTTACAATTAAAAAGCCTGTAGTTTTTATGGTTTACGATTGAACTCTTCGTTATTTGAAAGATTTAAAATGAAAAATTCTTGATTTTTGGTCTTCAAATAACCTAAATTTAGAAAACTTGATTTATACATCTTAAAATTTAAGAATTTGCAATTGCAATTTATGAAAATTGATGAATTATCTATTGTGATTTTTTAAAATTAAACTTAATATTTTCAAAAACGTTTAAAATTTCATACTTTTGAAATATAAATCTTGAAGAATGAGTAAATTTTAATTTGAACTATTCAAAATTAAACGGTTGAAAATTTTTTTTCAAAAAACCACATTAAACATTTAAAAAACTTCAATTAAAAATCTTAAAAATCATTTTTAAAAATTATTAAAAATTACATTTCTTTAAAATATACAAATTCAATTGTTGAACTTTGAAAATAAAAATTTCTTATTTAAAACATTTGCAATCAAAAATGATACAAGCTTTAATTTTCGCAATTAAAAAGCCTGTAATTATTATGATTCACAATTGAACTTTCTGTTATTTGGAAAATTCAGAATTAAAAATTCTTGATTTTTGATCTTTAGATTATCTTAATTTAGAAATTTTGAATTATACATTTTCAAAAATGAAGAATCTTTAATTAAAACTCTTAAAAATTGAAGATGCATTAATAGCAAATTTTAAAATTGAACTAAATATTTTTGAAAAGTTTTAAAATTAAATACCTTTAAAATATCAATCTTAAAAAAGAAATAAATTGCAATTTGAACCATTGAAAACTAAATGTTTTAGAAAATGTTTGAAAATACACAATAAATATTAGAGTCTTCATATTAAAAAAATTAACGTTTAAAATTACAGACCTTTTAAATATAAATATTAAAAGTTGAATAAATTTTTAATTTAAATCTTAAAAATTGTAGAACTTTGAATTTTAGATCTTTTAAAATTGTGAAATTTTAAACTGCAAATCGTTAAGATTGACGAATTTAAATTTTAAATATTAAGAATAGTAGAAGTTTGAATGTTATAAGTCTTTAAAATTTAGGATTTTTTAATTTTTTTAATTTACAATTCAAAAACTATGCGAGTTTTGAGTATTACAATTGAAAATGCTGTCATTTTAATAATTCACATTTCAAGTGTCATAAGCTAAGAAGATTTAAAATTGAAAACTTTGTACTTTTAATCTTTAAAATTGTTACAACTCAAGAATTGATACTTATCACATTTAAAAATCAAGGAGTTTTTAATTGCAAGTCTGTAAAATTGAAGAGTGTTGAATTGAAAATCGTTAAAATTAAAAAATTTTCCATTATAAGTCTTGAAAATTGAATAATTTAAAAAAAATTACAAAATTAGGTACATACCTCTGAAATTTAATTTTTTTAAATTAAATAATTTGTAATTCCAAATTTTTAACATTTATAAATCAGTAATTGTAACTCTTTAAAATTCCAAAACTTTGAATCGCAAATCTTTCTATATGAAAAAGTATTTAATTTTTTTCGATTTAAACTGAAAAATTTCATAATTATTAATGAAAATATTAATAATATGTTACATTTTACAAGAATTATATTTGCATAATTGAATTATATTTTGTAAACTGCCCGTAACGGCGTTTTTCAAACTTTAGCATCCCAATCAACACTGTTAACTGCATTTCAGATAATTTACTAAAATTTTTCGACAATTGTTGTGCAAAAATAAAAGGATCATATGCAAATAAGTTAAGAACAAAAAAACTGCAGCAATTGTATTATAATCCAGGATACACGCTATTAAAGATTCGAATGGTTTTTGTTGATTTTCTCAGCTTCGTTCATTTTGCATTTAACAATGTTTTCTCAAATCACTTAACTCCCTCATAAGAAGCAGTAAAATCATACCAAATTCTAAATTTTCCCTTCCCTCACCAAGTCATCTTTCCAAATTCGTGGAAGGTCCCTTATTCAAAAGGTTTGCTTTCTGATAGTGTATCAAACGCCTTTATCTATAATATAAATTTTTAAAATTTTAGGATTCTTAGAATGCTCTGATTCTGAAATTCCGCCCAAGAAAGAAGGGCATGCCACAAAAGACGGGTTAGAAGCCTTTTTCAATATAAAGGATGCAGATTTCAATGTCGAATGCGACAAAGTACCTGACAAAGAAACTAGGATGCGCAACGCATTACAAGCTCTTGACGCTCTTGGAAACGCTGTAGCTTCAAATCAAGCCTTTGATGGTGACTTCAAGTACCAAAAGAAAATTATTAAAGCGGCACTACCATGCGCGAAGGATAAGGAAAGGAAGGACAAGCTGGATTTCTATAAAAAAATGTAAGGTATTTTAATGTTTTTAACACAAATTTCAAACTACTACCTTGAAACAAAGTTTTCCCCCTCTCCACACCTCTATGTCACTTCTTACTTCCCTGACCCAAACGTCCTTATCACAGCTCCTAATATCCTTACTCTAAGTAGCTATCCCCTAACTTTCCCTCCAACCACCCCGCACTTGCCCACTTGTCTTCTGCCACTCTTACCTTTCACTGCTGCCTTTTACCCAGTAGCCTTTCCCAAATACCTCTACTAAACATTCCTAACTTCTCGACCCCTACATTTCTTTACATACATTTTTTCACATAATTCACTCTCTAACCACCTAAGTTCTTTGCTTCTTATCTATACTTACGCTTAACAGCTGACTTACCTAGTGTCCTATCCCAAATACACCTACCAAATATTCCTAACTTCTCCATCCCTACATTCCTTTATATACATTTCTTCACATAATTTCTTCTTCAAACACTTAAGTCCTTTTTTCTTCTCTTCTACTACACTAACCCTTAACAACTGACTCTTACCTTGTGTCCTATCCTAAATACACCTACTAAAAATGCCCAACTCTCCACGCCTACATTTCTTCACATACATTCTTTTACATATTTTCTCTCCAACCACCAAAGTTCTCTTCTCTTTTCTTCTACTACACTTACCCTTAACAGCTGACGCTGCACTAGTAGCCCATCCCAAATACACCTACTAAATATTGCCAACTTCTCCACTTCTACATTTCTTTACCTATATTCTTTTACCTACTTCCCCCTCCAACTACCTTAGTTTCCCTCTCTCTATTCATTTCCACTAACACATCATTCACCCTTCCACCTTCCACTGTTATTCCCGTACTTATGCTACAATCTCTACCCTACTTCCTTTCCCCCACATTCGTATACATTATTTTCCAATCCTCTGCATAATTTTCCAATCCTTATTTTCCCTTACACTAATTTCAGGGGAAAGGTGGTCACGCCAAAAACTACAGTTGATAACAGATTGGGGGGGGGGGGGGTCTAGTGGAAGTAACGTTACAAAATCAGATAACGCTTGGTACTTTTCTTAATGATGAATCTTAAGAAAGTTTGCCACTTTTGCGAAAGACGTCCTTGCAACGGTACAGTTCAATAATGACAAAATAAATTTGTAAATCAAACTTATATTTCTGAAGCTATTTTCCTCTTGTTAAGGAATATTTCTTTTTCTTATGTTTTCAAGAAATTACCCATTTTTCTCAATTTTTTGATCAATTTTTTGTTTTAGATAACAATTTGAATATTTGGATGAAAATCAAATTATTTTGTTAGAAATGCAAACCTGTTATTACCTTTTTGGTCAACAATTCAAGAATTTAGTTGAAAGTTGAACTAATTTGTTGAAAATTTATCTTTTCGTTTGAAGATTAATCTCTTTGACTAAAAATTTAACTATTACATTTTATAGTTCAAAACTTATATATTAAGCTGAAAATTATAATCTTTGGTTAACAAAATTTTTTTTTTAGTGGAAAAATTTTATTTTTTAGTACAAAAAATTAATAAATTTTGTAAGAAGTTTGCGTTTCTACAGGTGAAAAATTAATTTTATGAGTTAAACATTAATCTTTTTCGTTGAAAATTTAACTATTTTGTTGAAAATTTGTATTTTTTCTTTGCATTCAACTGTTTCATATTTATATCAAAATCTTTTTTGGTTTAAATATCAATTACACATTTTGTTAAAAATTCGTCTTTTTTTATTAAAAATTCAACTACCAGGTTAAAAGTTGAATTACTTTGTTAAAAATGATTTTTTTTGTGAGGATTCATCAATTCAGGTAGAAATTCATGTTAAGAGTAGAAAATTTAATTAGATTTTTTAAATCAGATTTTTTTAAAACTAAAATTACAGTTTTTTTATTTTTTGTTGAAAATTTATATTTTTAATTGAAAATTGATCTTTTCTCTTTGAAAACTTAACTATATTGTTAGAAATTAATATTTCTGTTTGAAATTTTTATTTGCGGGTTGAAAATTTAATTATTTGATAGAAGGAACATCCTTTTTACTAAAAATGTATCTTTCCGTAAATATAATCTTTTTCAATAAAAAATGTAAAGGTTTTTTTGAAAATTCAAGTATTTTTGTAGAATATTCTACTATTTATTTGAAAGTTGAACTAATTATTTAAGAAATTAACTATGTGATAAAAAATTAACTTTTTTGTTGAAAATGCATAGTGTCGAGTGAAAAATTTAACTATTTTATGAAAAATTCATATATTTTTTCTCAAATTCGTCTTTTTAGGTGAAAAATCCATATTCTTCTTTAAAAATTTACCTTTTTGTCTGTGGATAGCACTATTTTGATTAGTCAAAAATCAAATCATTTGTTTAAAAATAAAACTATTTTAGTAGAAAATTAAACTTTTTGGTGTTAAGTGGTGGAAATCCAATTGTTTTGTGGAAAATTCATCTATTTTGTTTGAAATTTGTTTTTTTTTTGGGTAAAAAATTAATCTACTTTTTTTCAAATTTATTTTTTTTTGCTGTTGATTCAACCATAATACTAAGAATTAGGATTGTTGGGGTTTATTAAAAAGGTAGAAAATTCGCTCTTTTTATGAAAAATTTACTGTTTTAACTAAAAATTTAACTATTTCATTTTTAGTTGAAAACGTATCCTTTTTAGTTGAAAATTCAGCTGTTTGGT